>JAQBSW010008821.1:0-32053 GCA_029291075.1 Eudiplozoon nipponicum
GGTGCTTACCTGAGCCATTAAAAAAGAATCTGTTTAGACTCAGGAAATTTGTTACTGAGAACGAACCAGAAAATGCATTTGAGCTTCTAGTAGAAGAACTCCATGGACGATATCAACCCGAGAGGATTGAACGGATGACTGACTTATTACGTCAGGAAAAGATGGGAAATCTACTTCCATCTGAATTTTATGACAGACTAATTTCAAAATCCATCGGGCTTGATATATCTGAGGAAGTTATAAATAGTATATTTGTAGCAGAATTGCCTGCTAGACTAAGAGCCACCTTGGATGTATATGATACATTGGAACTAGAGTGGCCCAAGAAGCTCAAAGGGTTGGACAAAGTGTATCGTCAGATGGAACCTAAGGTGTATGCAGTAACCGCAGATTCACGCCTGGAGCAGCAACTCAGACATCTCTCAGAGAGGCTCCTGACCATAGAGAATGAATTAAGTACCCTCCGCAGGGATGTGGGTTGGATAAAAAGCAATAAGGAAAGTTCCAACAGAAGTAGGGTAAATTCTCGGAGTCAACGTTCAAATTCCAAGCATTGGAGAGGCGAATCGCGTGAGAGTGTACAAGGACCACGCGAGTGGTGCATATCGCATCGCAAATACGCCGAGTTTGGAAAATGTCAGGAGGGGGATGCACGTTTCCAAAGTTGGGTGGTCCCCGATGGAAAGGAAGTAGTCTTCCTGTAGCCTGGTCGAAGCTGCCGGAAAACTAATGAAGCCCCCGCTAATAGGAGCCGTAGGGGGGTTGCGCATGCAAGGCTCCAAGGTATGCATATTCGTGGCATACTAAAATCATCGAAGTTAGGTTCGGAAGCTTCGATGGAAGAGACGCGCAGTAATACAGTCCGTAAATCTGTTAGATTTCGGCTGGCAGGTAATCTTAAAGAGGTTGCTGGTTATAGCAACAATAAGTTCGTTATAACTGATGAACTTAGCGGCTTAAATTTCTTAATAGACACGGGTGCAGAGGTGAGCATAGTTCGATCTGATGTGGTGGAAATTGATAGCCCCACATTCGATTACCAACTATGGGCTGCTAATGGAAGTCCAATTGAGGTTAAGGGAGTTAAAGAATTGTCAGTGACATTGGGGCAGAAATCTCCATTTACGTGGAATTTTCTGGTCGCTGATATAAAGGATAACATCATTGGGATGGACTTTTTGATCCATTTTAATCTCGCTTTAGATCCCAAATCTAGGACCATTGGACAAAGCACTGGGATAGTGACTTATGCTGAGACTGGGACCTCAGTAGTTAGGTCAGTGAGACTACCCAGACCCGTCGTCGCCGATGACTTGGCGGATGTCATCGAGAAACACCTGGCCGTGTTTCTGCCATTCAATGCTAAACGCAAGGGTTTAAAGACAGGCATAGAACACCAAATCGAGTTGGTGGAGCCACTACCTTGTTCGCCCAAGTCTCAACCGTTAGCACAACACAAGCAGCAGGTTGCTATTGAAGAATTTAAGCGGTTGAGAGAAGAAGGAATTTGTAGGCGTTCAAATTCCAACTTTGCATCTCCAATAGTGGTTGTTCCCAAACCTGAACCAGGTCAATGGAGGGTTTGTGGTAACTATCGTCTATTGAATTCGGTAACGAAAGGCGATTCGTATCCTCTACCGAACCAGAGTACTTTGCTCAGGGATATAATGGGGTATGAGGTATATACAACGTTAGATCTGCAGAAAGCGTACTATCAAGTACCTATGGAGGCAGAATCTATACCGCTCACAGCAGTGCGATTCCCTGGAGGAGGATCGCATGAATTCTTATGTATGCCTTTTGGGTTGAAGAATGCAAGTCAGACATTCCAGCGTCTGACAGAGGAAGTTCTTCAAGACTGTTCATTTGCTAGAGTGTATATAGATGACATCATTATATATAGTCAATCTAGGGAGGAACACCGGGAGCATTTGGACATCGTTTTGTCTAAGCTGGAACATTATGGATTGGTAGTGAAACCAGAAAAGAGTAGGATTGGTTGCTCTACCGTAAAATATCTTGGACACACCATTTCCAAGGATGGAATCAAGCCCTTGGAAGACAAGGTACAAGCAATCAAGGATGTGCCAGAACCTAGAACTGTACGCCAGTTGCGTAGATTTTTGGGCATGATTAGCTACTATCGTCGGTTCATACCAGGTTTAGCTGGAATTTTGGGGTCGCTAACTCGACATTTAGTTCGTGAACGAAGCACAATCAAGAAGTCCTGGCCTATTAATTTTAGCCAAGACGACAAGGAAAAATTCCAGAGGGCCAAAGATCTGTTAAGCCAAATAACCACATTAGCACCTGTGGATTGGACTAAGCCGTTTGAGCTGGTCACAGATGCTTCTGATGTAGCCATAGGAGCAGTGTTACATCAACGGGAAAATGGTATAGTCAAGCCGATTGGATTCTATAGTCGGAAACTCCAAGATCGCGAGAAGCGATATGATACGCTTGGAAAGGAGTTACTAGCAGTTTATTCTGCAGTGTTGCATTTTGAGCACTACCTAGATGGACATCAGTTTATGATATTAACTGATCATAAACCGTTGTTGAGTATCCTTGGGAAAGCAAATAGGCTAAATTATTCTCGGCGGGTGAATTCACAAATAACCCGACTCGCAGAATTTGATTTTACCATTAGTCATATCTCAGGAAAAGATAATGTGGTGGCAGACACTCTCAGTAGACCAGACGTATCAGATGAAGATATGATTCGTTCAGAGTCACTCGTATGCTCTATTGTATCTTCTAATGATTTTGTCCAGCAATTGATGGAAGCACAAGGTTCTGATCCTTTAGTAGCTGTGTTGGAAAAGAATCCTGTATATACACGCAGGAAGATTGGAGATAAGTGGTTATTATGTGAAATCTCCAGGAGCCAACCTAGACCTTATGTACCGCTAGAATTAAGGTATAAGGTAATTCAGCAGCTACATGAATTCAGTCATCCTTCCATTAAGGCAACTATCAGGATGGTCACTGATAGATATGTATGGCCAAAGATGTCGAAAGACATAAGAGCCTGGGTAAGGACATGTGCCCGGTGTCAAACTTGTAAAGTTTGGCGTCATACCAAAACTGAAATTAAAACGATTGGTATACCAGCGGGTCGTTTCATGCATGTTCATATTGATATAGTAGAAATGCCTGAGATTTCCGGCCAAAAGTATTTACTCACGATGGTCGATCGGTTCAGTCGTCAGTTTGAGGTAGCAATCCTGAAGGACATGACAGCTCAAGAGGTCTTACTTATGTTCTTGCATAATTGGGTGTCGCGATATGGTGTACCGGTAAGGGTAACTACTGATCGTGGTAGTCAGTTTATGTCTGAACTGTTTATCAGATCATTGAATACAATGGGGATAGAAGTAAGACACACATGTGCTTATAATCCCAGAGCCAATGGGATGGTTGAGAGACTGCACAGGGAGCTGAAGGCTGCATTACGCTGCACCGGTGGATCCAGTTGGATACATGATTTGCCCATAGTTTTGTTGGCAATGCGAAACAGATACAGAGTTCAGTTAGGAACATCCATAGCAGAACTTGTTTATGGAGAGCCACTGAGGCTACCTGGAGATATTCTAATAGAAGCTCCAAGTTGTCTCGATTGGGCCTCTAGTTCAGTAGATTGGTTTGTTGGAGCATTGAGAGATAAAATGAGTCGTTTAGCTCCAACCAAAACTAGAAGTCCAAAGTCCAAATGCTATGTATCTTCAGATTTAAAGCTGGCATCGCATGTATACATAACTAACGAAAACAGACAGAATTGTCTGACTCCATTCTATAAGGGGCCATATAAAGTCAATCATATGACTGAGAAAAATGCATTTATAGAAGTAAATGGCACTGTAGAATGTGTAACACTGGATCGCTGTATTCCACAGTTTATTTGGACGGAGGAGGAGACTGAGGAACAGTATTCACCGAAGTACCCAGAAGTTGAGGCGAGATGTGACTCAGAAATTGGTGAGAAAAATGAAGAGTCGAATAAATATGGTAAAGAAGTAAAGATTAAAACCAAGACAACTGAGAATCAAGAACAATGCAATATGAATATGAAATCTGGTGAAGTACCAGCACAACTTGTTGAAACTCGGTCTGGAAGAGTCATCAAGAAACCGAAGAATGAAGACTACATCATGTATGGTTAATCATCTTAAACATGAGGGAGTATGTAGAGGTTAAATTAATTATCGGACAGAAATTAACCTCTCATATAAAAATAAATCAATTTTTATTTTTGGACATTTGATGTTATCGCTGGTTTCGTAAAACAATATTGTAATTTTTGAAAAATATTGTAAAATTTTTTGGAAGTTCTTTTGTTCATATTGTCGAAGTTTTGGACTTGTCTTGTGGAAGAAAATGAGAGAGTTTTGATCTGAGTTTCTGAATTGCATAAGCGGGACACTGCGTGGTTCCATCTCCGATCCTTGTCAATAAAACTTTGTAATCTTCTCGTCATTTTGTTGTTTTTAATTATCAGCGAAAAGGACCACAAATTTGCTTTGGGTATTTTAAGTTAATACTTGTTTTAAGGTCTCAATCATTCCAGTTCAGTAATTTGTGGATATCAGCGTATCCGGGTAAGCTTACTCAATTAATATAATATATAAATTACAAGTAATTTAATAATATCATGTCTGGTTTATTAAATACTGAGGATACAG
The DNA here is from genome assembly GCA_029291075.1 of Eudiplozoon nipponicum. NCBI lineage: Eukaryota > Metazoa > Platyhelminthes > Monogenea > Mazocraeidea > Diplozoidae > Eudiplozoon > Eudiplozoon nipponicum. The sequence goes on from JAQBSW010008821.1 coordinate 4,683, forward strand.
AGCAGTTGGCTAGCGGACTTAAGGATTGTAGCTTAAGAGATAGTTCAGAGGAACTAAAGTGTTCCAAGATAGATGATCATTCCGCATATATGTATTTTTCGGGCCTGGCATCCAAGAGACCCCCTTATGGCAGTGACCTAAGGGCCTCTACACAGTACAGGCTCCTTCTAGTCATTCACCTGTAAGTTCAATATAAATTTGCACATGGGATTGAAATTTCCATTCATACCGTCTTTTGTTTACCTTTAAGTTCATAATTAAACTAATTTGTTACTAGGTGCGCAACACCTAATAAGCTAATGTTTTGAAATGAATTCGAAGCGGTTTTATCTCAAAGTGCTGGCACCTCCTCTCAGGTCTAGGTGGTAATAGAATATTTTAGCTTAAATTAAAAGTTTGAATTTCAATCTCTATGAAAATTTGAGATCCGTTCGAAAAGAATGCCGCGAAAAAATAGAAAACTGCCACCACCATAAACAGAAATCGTCAGTTTAGTGACAGGAATGGCACAGTGAAAACAAATACCATGAATACCTGAGTTCTATATACATATTTTTTTATAAATTCCTAAAGTATGTACCAGAATATATGTAAATGCATAAAGGTGAAATAAAAATCAAATGTCATTATTAATAAATAATAAGAATTAAATAAATCGGAGTTTTGAGCTTTATATAAACTGATCACATAATTTTGCCCGGTTAAACTAATTTATTTATTAGGTAGGAACGGCAATTCTTCCAGAATACAGAATATGTCCTTAAAGTATTGCTCAGAAATTTGCTGCTGACAAGGCTTAAATTTAAGTATATTTCATGAATGTTTTAGAGTGGGTCCTCTGCCTCACACTAAATTAAATTCTCAATAAAAAAGTTATATGATGTTTTGGTTAGTCTTTTCTTAAAATAGGTAACATTGAGAAACTCTTCAGCCCTAAAGATCCGAAGAACCACTTACGATCCCTCATTGTTGAATAGAAAATATTCTTTCAGATAAAGTGCTTTAATTTTTGTAGTAAACTTTTATACATTTTCTCGGAATGACAAGAAATTCATTCCAGATAATTTTTTTACTGGCTATATCTTATCAATAACGTATATTTGCTTCAAATGCTCCACTAACTTGTCATCAGTTTTGTAAAAGTTTCCTGCCAATTGCTTTTCTAGTGCCTCCTTATGAAGCTCAAATATATTCAATTACTTCATTTGACTTCCTCGATTTCCTAGCACCTATTTCTCAACTTAAATTATTTTTATTGATTACAAATGAGTTTCTAATGTTTCTCTAGAATAGGGATCGATTCGTTTTAATGTTTTTACTAGTGTCATTTTATAAATCTCAAATGTATTTAATTTATCAAATTAGTCTGTTAGACTTAAAGCAGAACGATAATAATTTTCTGCCGACTTTTTAATAATGCGTGACTTTCAACCACATTTGAGTATAATTTTAATAGTCGTTTTTCTGATATTCCCAAAGAACGCTAATTATCACTATATTGTTTCTTTTGTAGCGCCTCTAACTCTATCTCATTCTATCATTTGGTACTGTAGATTTTTAAAATTTCCCCAGTGTTTTAATTACCTACTTCAATAGCTTTCCTAATAACCCTCTCTCAGTCCCAGCTATAATCAGCACTTTTTGTAGTGTTTCAAATTTTTCCAAGGAGTTATAATAATTTGTAGGTGTTTTATATTTTGCTGCCACATTGTCAAAAAGCCTACGTTGGTGTATAGGGTAACATTAATTGCAGAACGTAACTCTGGTTAAACTGTAGAAATGTTAAAAGAATCAAACGCAAATGTGTCGTTTCTTATAAGGTGATCACGTAAATAGTGGTATGTACATGACGAGCGCTATTAAAGGAGATAAAAGTTATATTTCTTAAAATTTATTTTTCTTCTTCAGCTTGGTATAGTTTATACCGACAAAAATATCAAATACAATCTCCTAATATAAATTAATATCAATAATGGTTTCAAAGTTTGGGAAAGCCTACATTAAATTGGTATATAACTGTTTTTTTATACAAATATAAAAGAGTTCAATAAACTAATAACTCAGTTAGCAAATATAGGGCTATGGAACAGAAAAAATAACAAATGGGGGAAATTTATCATCATTTTGAAGAAAACTGAAAGCCCATTTAAATTTTATTTCAGGATAAAAAGAGGCCGCATGAAAAGTTCTTCGCGAAATTTTGAATAGCTCAAAAAATTAGAAAAATTATGGTCCATCTTAGTTTAACTGAGTCCAATTGCTTTATTTGGTTACATTAGATCTCGTGTTATATCATAGTAAGTGCTTCGATTAGTTATCTTAAAATTTTAATGTCTTTTGAAATGCGAGCTTTAATAAAATTTATTGTAACCTTCCTTTGTGCAAAAAAAAAAAAATTTTATCAGATATAAGACACATTTCTTTCGCATTGTCTTCTCAAATATCTTCTAATGAACATACACCAATATATAAATTGGAAAGCAAAACAAGATAGAAATATGTGAACATAGAGAGGGTGTGAAAAACTGAAACCAATCAAATTGCAAGCGTCACATCCACTTCAAGCTCAATGCTTGTACGTGCTTCTTCTGCTGCAATTTGTTTAACCATAAGGCTTCGTATGTGGCTAGCTCCCTTTTGTTTCTGCATTTAGTAATTACTTTGAATGCTACGTCTGGAGAATATGCGTGCGATGTTTCGATGATGTGTTGCGCAATAAGAGACCAGTATTCACCATTTGATTTAAAACAGGCGTTTAAGTTGCAATGTTCTCTCATTCGAGTAATTAACGTCTGGTCGATCGGCCTACATAAGTTGATCGACAACTTGCGCAAGTATATTGGTAAATAATATTTGATGTAGACATTAACGGCTGTTTCTCTTTGATTGCTGGCAAAGGCAAGTGTGTTACCCTAAATAACACTCGTAATTTAGCTGCATTAAATGTGCGTTTTAATGCTGCTTCAACTACATTCTGTGCCATTTGGGAAACTGCATTCTTCTTAAGTGGGATGTTTAGGTGGACTCTTTTCTTTTCTGGTCCATAATACGTCTGTTTCTGCTTAATTTCCTTTTTAATAATTGATCCAATTAATAGTCTGGGATAGCCATTAGACATTAAATCGTTAATTGCTTTATTATTTTCATTTTCTGTAGAATCTTGACTAACCAACCTGTCAATTCTTGAAAAGGAACCACGAACTGTTGATAATTTATATTGAAATGGCACAAAACTGCTGTAATGCAAATACTGTGCAGATCATGTTGATTTATGGTAAATTTTTCTGTTTAATTTACCATTAGTTTCTTTCTTTAATAATACATATAGGAAAGGCAGACAGTCATCTTTCTCGTGCTCTGACGTGAAGCCGATATTCGTATGTGCCTTGTTGAAACTTTGAAACAATGTTCGTGATTGCGACCTGTTCTTAAGTACAAAAAATATGTCATCCACGTACCGTATATATTGAGCACATTTACTTATGTCACTCTTTAATGATGTATTTTCTAGGTGCCCTAGAAAAATCTCAGCCAACACTGGAGATAAGGGGCTTCCCATTGCCACACCATCAGTCTGTTTGTAGATGCTTCCATTAAAACGAAACCGTACGTCTTTTGTGCATAATAAGATAAGCTTGCGTAGAGTGTGACCTGGCACCGGCGATGGTAATATGTCGTGTTCTACCGCTTTGACTATAATGTCAATGGTTTCATCAATTGGAACATTTGTAAACAAAGACGTAACATCAAAAAATACCATAATCTTGTTTTTAACATTTTTATCTTGAATTTTGTTTACGAACTCAAACGAATCAGCAACCGAATGATTACCTACTAGTTTACGTAATGGTTCAAGTAAACGAACTAGCCACTTAGCTAGTGCATGAAACGGAGAATTTACCATTGATAAAATTGGCCTCATAGGATAACCTTTTTTGTGTGTTTTTGGTGATCCGTAAATTATTGGTGAAGACGATCCAACTGGCTTGATTGAGCTTCTGTGCAGTGGCCTCATCAATAATACCGGCATCTGTCTAAATCTTAATTTCATTTATTACTTTGCGCTTCACCTTGTCTATTTCATCTGATTAATCTTCTAGACGTGTGAATTTAGTATTGTCCTTTAACACGTTTTCCATCTTTTGTACGTAGTCAGATTTGTCCATTCTAACTACGCTCTTTCCTTTATCAGCGCGTAGTATTTTGATGTCTGCATTTTTTCTGATACCTTCTAAGCGCATTTAGATGCTGCTTTGTCAATGCATGCTGTTCTGCGCATTTAGACGATTTCAGATGTGAAGCCTGATCAACTAGTGTAGCCTTGAACCAATTTTTATAATCAATACTGGTAGGCTCCAAGTCAGCTGTTTGTTCAAATAGCAATTCAAATGCTGCCTCAAAATCAACATCGCATTTATTAGAAGGATGTATTCCATAATTTTGGCCCATCGATAGTGCCTCCATTGTTAGCTGATCGGTTAGCACTTTTGATAAGTTACGCACACGCTTATCAAGATCGGTCGGTATTAAATCACACAAAACTCCAGGTTTAACATCTTTTTCCAATTTATTCAAAATTCTTGCCTTATCTTTCCTCATAACTGTCGGCATATCACTAGAAATTTCATTCTTACAAAAAGACGTAGTTCATCTAATACACAAGATACACACCTGATTCTTGTCTGTAGCAATGCTTCATCTTCCTTCAACTGCTCAATTTGGGAATACGCCAACCTTGTAAGATTTCTTCGGTTGACTCGTAGTTTTGACTTTCGTAAACTGCGCACCAAATCACCTGGGAACCGTAATTGTTTAATACATTGATAATAATGTTTTTTCCACTATAATGTTCTATGCGCTCTACACTTTAACGTCAGAAGTTCATCTAGTTTTCTGAAAGATTCTTTTTAAATGCGAGCTTTAAAAAAATTCATTGTACTCTTCCTGTGTGCAAAAACAAAAGGTAATTTTATCAAATAAAAGAAAAATTTCTTTTGCATTGTCTTCTCCAATATCTACAAATGAACATACATTTATATAAAAATTGGAAAGCAAAACAAGGTGTGAACATAGAGAGAGTGTGAAAAACTTAAACCAATCAAATTGCGTGCGCAACATCCAATTCAAACGCAATGCTTAAACGTGCTTCTTTTGCTTACATAAATCCGGCTGCAATTTGTTTATCTATAAGGATTCGTATGTGGCAAGCTTAGTTTTGTTTTTGCATTTAGTAATTACTTTGAATGCTACGTCATGGAGAACATGCGTGCGATGTTTCGATCATGTGCTGCCTAATAACAGACGTGTATGCACCATTTTATTTAAAACAGGCGTTTAAGTTGCAATGTTTCAAGAATTGACAGGTTGATTGGTCAAGATTCTAAAGAAAATAATTATAATAAAGCAATTAACGATTTAATGTCTAATGGCTATCCCAGACTATTAATTGAATCAATTTTTAAAAGGGAAATTATGTAGAAACAGACGTATTATGGGCCAGAAAAGAAAACAGTCCACCTAAACATCCCATTTAAGAAGAATGCAGTTTCCCCAATGGCGCAAAAGGTAGTTGAAGCAGCATTAACACACACATTAAATGCAGCTAAACTACGAGTCTTATTTAGGGTAACACACTTGCCTTTGCCAGCAATCAAAGAGAAACAGCCGTTAATGTCTATATCAAATATTATTTTCAAAAATACTTGCGCAAATTGTCGATGAACTTATGTAGGCCGGTCGACCAGACGGTTAATTCCTCGAATGAGAGAACATTGCAACTTAAACGCCTGTTTTCAATCAAATGGTGAATACACCTCTGCTATTGGGCAACGCATCATCGAAACATCGCACGCATATTCTCCAGACGTAGCATTCAAAGTAATTACTAAATGCAAAAAAGAAGAGAGCTAGCCACAAACGAAGCCTTATGGTTAAACAAATTGCAACCGGATTTATGTAAGCAGAAGAAGCACATACAAACATTGAGCTTGAACTGGATGTGACGCTCGCAATTTGATCGGTTTCATTTTTTCACTCTCTCTCTATGTTCACGTATTTATATCTTGGTTTGCTTTCCAATTTATGTATAAAGATATGTTCATTAGTAGATATTTGAGAAGACAATGCGAAAGAAATATTTCTTATATCTGATAAAATTTCTTTTTATTTTTGCACACAGGAAGGGTACAATGAATTTTTACGTCTATTGTATATATCCAGAGCCACGTTTAATCCGTGAAATTTCATAATAAACTGAAATGCAAATAAATGTTTGACATCGAATTTCACGCTTGCAAACCGTCGTCCAGAAACTAAAATGAAGTGCATCATATCACAATTTACTGATGCATTTTAGTTATACATAATCTGGTGCTTTAAATTTATAATTTTTTTTCAATTAAAAGCACTCACTGAAGTCATATTTATAATGTCATCCTCAGGGAAACGAAAGCGAATTGGATTTATATGAAAGGAATACGCTGCACAATTGCTTTGCATTCAGAAACACGATTTTTCTGCAGATTACGCCAAAGTTATATGAGTTATATAGTTATACTCTCGTAGCCATACATGTGTTTGTAAGAAGTACCAAAATGAGAATAAGCACGAAGTTCTATCTATATAAACAGTCCAAGAGGATACCAATAGATTATCCAGTCATGGGTACTGCCAGGTTCATGTCTGTAATTATGCTTTGTTGTAAAGCTCAGCTAGACAATAAGCAATCAGTCAGTACAAATTATTTTAATTACGTTGCTCTTTGATAATTAGAGAAGTTAATATTTACGTCAGTGTTTCTATAAAATTTTAATCCCAAATGATGAAAATTTGACTCCAAATTAAGTAAAGTCTGATTAAATACGTAATTTGATATAAATTTAGAAAGTACGTGTAACGCAACTTTGACTATGCCATAAATGATCTGCATTTTACTGAACTATATATTTCCTTTCTTATAAGGCGTGTCCTGTTTTATTTAACCACTAGATACTGAGTTGGGAATAAAGGTAATTCCAGAATATATGATAAACTAAATATCTCTCTTCTGTTATTATAATTGAATTATGACGATAAATATAAAATAAAATACCACCACATAATTTAAAAATATCATGACATTTGTTTATATGGCACTACAAATATTAAATTGCTAAAATCGCACGTTTTTAAGTTTGTAGCCAGGGCCGCGAAATTTGTGTAATTTGTTGTTTGATGAATGCAGAAATATATTTTTCTCCTTAAAGAACTGAATTTTTTTATCTTATTCACTTTTTTAGTTAATATTAAAAAGGTGCCTTTAGAAAAACAATTTTATACATGGTATTTAGTATTTATTCTATAAGTGGCAAGTTGCGCAATATAAGTCAAGTAAGGTAAGCAAATAGGAAAATTTATTTCAAATGACTGTTTAAATGGCTCCTTTCTAGTCTAATGATAGCATAATGCATATGTTGGTTTTTTAAAAAAAAAATTAAAGCTGTAAGAACTTTGGGTCATGCAGTCATCGAATTGCAAAAATCTTAAGCTTAAGTGCCCTGCTTTAAATAACGGCCATGTTAATTCTGTCCAGTAATGATTCATTCGGACGATACTTTTTGTCGAACCCTTTGAATTACTTTGGCAACTCCAGTTCTAAAGTATCAAAAACATCCGATGTTGCTCTTAATCTAGCAGGCAATTATGATACAAATATACTAATTATAAATTCCTCAGAAATACCAAGCACGATGTATTTTGAAACAATCCTGTCATAAAAATTAGTTGTGAGATGATTTGCAAACTTATCATTATGTATTGTATCAGTAATCCGATCTATTCCTTCGTGTTGATATCGTCCATGAAGCCCTTCCAACAGAAGCTCAAAAGAAATTACAAGTACCCTTTCCGTAACAAATTTTCTGAATTTAAACAGATTTCTGTTAACAGACCCAATTAGACACCACCAGGCCTAGGCAAACATTTCTGTAGGATTGGTCAGTCTTCTTAGATTAAAATAAAACTTTGCATCTTCGAGCCATTCTGAATGGCTGTCTTGCCAGTATAAATTGAGGTAAACAATTCTTTCTATGAAATTGCGGCAAAAACGGTCATCTAAAACACATATTTCCGCATAGAGGATTCTGACACGGGCGCAATCCTTTGTAGACGCCCTTTGGTCACTACATTAAGAGAGACTGTATGATACCAGGCTTGATCACCTAATTTGAAACACTGAAATTAATGAGAACTTTCTTTTAAACTACATTACTTATGTCCACCTGCTAATAGCACTGTTTCCACAATATTTTCAAAGTGGCCATAATTTTAGAACAAGATTTCTTGTAATATATATTATAACAAAGAGTGGGCTCAGCGAAACGTTGAATACCTGAGATGATAGAACGAAATTGTGGAAACCTTGAAAACAAATATCCACGTCAATTACCTGAAGCAAATTTGAGATCCTTCCCATAACGTGAATTAAGTATAGTAATTGATTATTAATTCTAATACTTTATTAGTAATGTGTCTCAAGCCAGAACTACACAGGAAAGGGTACCACAAAACTCAAAATCTCAACCAGACTTTATTATTATAATTACAAAAGAAAAGTCAAAATCTTCAACAATATGTACAAAGGAATAGTCCTGAAAAATTTAAAATATTTATTAAGAAAAAAATATTCTTTTATGGAACCAGCGATAAAACCAAATGTCCAAAAATAAAATTTGATTTATTTTTACTCATACATCACAAAGTCCTCTTTCGTCAGGATCTTATTGACTATTCCAGAATGATTTTCACCTTAGTAGTCTTGGTGTCAATCTTTACTTCGTTTTCACATTTCTTCGTTTTTTAACAAATTTTATGATCATATCTCTCCTCAGTTTCTTGATACCTTAATGGATATCATTCCTAAGTCTCCACTTCACCCCAGGTAAACTGTGGAATGTCCCGATCAGTGCTACACACTCAATTGCGCTATTTAATTCTAAAAATGAATTTCGGTCAGTCATATGATTGGCTTTAAATGACTCCTTGTAGCATGGGGTCATACATTTTCGTCTGCTCTCGTTATTTATGTATACATGAGATTCTAGCTTTAAATCTGACGATACAACGCATTCAGACCTTGGAATTCTAGTTAGGATTGCAGCTAAACGACTCCTTTTATCTCTCAATGCTGCAACAAACCAATCTAGTGAACTTGGCGCCCAATTAAAACAACTAGGAGCTTCTATTAGGAGATCCACAGGTAATCTTAATGGCTCTTCATAAACAAGTTCTGCTATGGATGTTCCTAACTGAGCTCTGTATCTGTTTCTCATTGCCAGCGAAACTATCGGCAAATCAGGTATCCAAGTAGATTTTATAGTGCATAATATTGCAGAATTCAGCTCTCTGTGCGGTCTCTCGTCCAACCCATTAGATCTGGGATTGTATTCACATGGGTGTCTTGTTTTTATCCAAATTGTATTCAATGATCAGATAAATAGTTTGGACACAATTTGTCTGCCAAGATCAATAGTTACACTTACGGGTACACCATAACGCGATACCTAATTATGCAAGAACATAAGTAAGAGTTTTTGATCTGCCGTATCTTTCCGGATTGCTACCTAAAACTGTCGAGTGAAACTATCAGCCAGAGTGAGTAAATATCTCTGACCCGAAATTGCGGGCATTTCTACTTTACCAATATTCACTTGCCTGAAACGACTCCCTGGTTTATAAATCGTTTTAAATTCAGTATTATTATGATGGCGCACGTTACAAGTTTAACACCGCGCATACGTCCTTACCAAACCTCTTGTCTTTAGACATATCAAGCCATACACATCTATCAATGACCATCCTGAAAGTTTACTTGATGGAAGGATAAATAATTCATGCATTTGTTAAATTAAACTAAATTTTATTTCTAACGTACACAGGGTCTAGGTTAGCCCTGGGGATTTCATATAGTAAACGCGTATCTCCAATCTTCCTGCGTCTATACACTATCTTCTTTGCCAACATAGCTACTAAATGATCATTAACTTGTGCTTCCGTCAATTGCTGGTCAAAACTATTAGAAGACGCAACAGAGTATACGAGTGACACTGAACGAATCATATCTTCACCTGACACGTCTGGTCTACTAAGAGTATCTGCCGCCACATTCTCTTTTCCTAAGATATGAGTAACGGCAAAATCAAATTCTGCGATTCGGTTTATTTGTTAATTCACCCACCTATACATTTTCCCTGAAATACTTATCAATGGTTTTTGAATAGTTAACATCATAAACTGATGTCCACCTAGGTAGTGCTCAAAATACCACACTGCAGAATAAATCGCTAGTAACTCTTATCCAAGTGTGCCATATCCCTTCTCAAGATCTTGGAATTTCAGACTATAGAATTCCATCGGTTTGACTATGCCATTATCTCTCTGATGTAACAGTGCCCATATGTCTGAATTGGAAGAATCTGTGATCGGTCTAGTAGGCTTAGTGTAATCCATAGGTTTTAATGTGGCGGATTGACTTAAGAGATCTTCGGCCTTCTTGATCTTTTCCATGTCCTCTTGGCTAAAATTAATTAACTAGGAATTCTTGATTGTGTTCTGTTCACAAACTATATGTCAAGTTAACGACCCCACAATTCCAGCTATATCTAATGTAAAACGACGACAATAGCTAATCATCCCCAAAAAACTACGCAATTGATGTACATTTCTGGTTTCTGGCACATCATTGATTTCTTGGTACTTATCTTTCTAGGTTTCGTTTCCATCCTTGGAGTGTCCAAGAAATTTAACAATAGAGCTGAAAATTATGCTAATTTCTGGCATAACTACCAAACTATTTTGTTCCAGCTTAGATAACACGACGTCCAATTGCTCCTTGTGTTCCTCACTAGATTGACTATACATAATGATATCATCTATATACACACTAGCAAATGGACAGTCTTGAATAAGCTCCTCCATCAGACGCTGGAATGTCTTATTTGCATTCTTCAGACAAAAAAGACATGCAGAAGAATTGATGTGATCCTCCCTCAGGAAATCTCACTTCTATGGGCGGTTTAGATTCTGCATCCAAGGATACATTAAAGTACGCTTTCTGACGTAATAAAAAACCTCATACCCTATTATATTCCTGAGAAAAGTACTCTGACTTAGTAGAGGATACGAATCACCTTTCGTTACAGATATCAATAGATTATAATAAGCACAAAGCCCCCATTGACCTGGTTCAAATTTGGGAGATGAAAATTTGGAATTTGAAAGCCTACAAATTCCTTCTTCCCTTAACCGCTTAAATTCTTCAATTGCAATCTGTTGCTTATGTTGTGCTAACGATTGGCCCTTTGATTAACAGGGTAGTGATTCCGCCAAATTGATTTGGTGTTTATTGACAGTCATGAAACATTTACACTTAGCATTAAATTGTAGAAACACGGCCAGGTGTTTCTCGATGGCATGCACCAAGTCGTCGGCGAGGACGGGTCTGCGTTGTCCCACTGCCATAACTACTGAGATCCCAGTCACGGCAGAAGTAACTTTCCCAGTGCCTTGTCAAATGATCCTAGATTTGATATCTAAATCGAGGTTAAAATGGATGATATATCCATCACAATGATTTTATGCTTTATATCAGCAATCAGGTAATTCCAGGTAACTGGCAATTTCTGCTATACTGTCTCTGACAATACTTTAACTCCCTTAACCTCTATTCGCAGTCAGCAGTTGGTAATCGAATGTCAGGCTACCAAATTTTACCACATCGGATTGAACTCTGCACAGGTGTCTATTAAGAATTTTGACACACTTAGTTCATCTACTATAACAAACTTATAGTTTGAATAGCCAGCAACCTCTTCAATATTATGATCCAGTTGAAATCTAACAGATTTACGGTCTGAATTACTGCGCGTTTCTTCCATCAAAGCTTTCAAGTGTAATTTCGATAATTTTAGAATGCCTTGAATATGCATACCTTGGAACCATAGGGAGAGTACTTCCTTTCCATTGAGGACCACCCAACCGTGTAAACATGCATCCTTTGCCCTGACACTTTCCAAGCTCCGCATATTTACGATGCGAAATGCACCACTCGCGTCTTCCTTCAACACCAACTCGCGACTCACCACCCCGATGCTTGGAAGTAGATCTTTGACATTGAGAATTTATGGATCTCTGCTGAAACTTTCCACCTTGGATTTCATCCAAACCACAACCCGTCGCAGGGTATTTAATTCAGTGTCTACGGTCAAGTGACTCTCAGAGATATGTTTGAGTTGTTGCTCAACGCGTGAATATGCTGCTATTGCATGCACAATAGGTTCATTCTGGCTAAAAGTATGTCCAGCCCTTTAAGATTAATCTGACTTTACGAAAATATAATCATGATTAATTTTACTTATCACACTCATTATAATTGCTTCTATTTCTTCTAATTAGACCTTGATATTTCTGGCTGTCCTCCTAATTAAACCTACCTCTGTCATATATCTGTTAATCTTAAGCTTCTAATTGAAATCAATTTTTAATCTATATGCATGATTTTAATTAATTATTAGAATGACACCTAAGCAAGTATCCTCATATAATCATCTCCTTCTAATTTTTTACTATTTTTAATTAACTTTGCTTCAAAAATGGTAATTCGACACATGATTCATATAAGATCTTAAATTTGAGCTCGATTCACTGATTTACTAAATTTAGAAGATTGATCAGTTTATCAAGTATGTATTAGATTTTACGAACCTAAGAACAAATTAGTTCAGTTATGACCAGAAGGATAAACCAAAGGCAGCATGAACGGAAAGTATAATCTCATGCACATTCGTTTCGTGCTTACTGGCGACTCATCAGTAGGAGCCGGTATTACGCCCTTTAACCACTATATATTTGGTAGAAGAATGTGGAATAATAGGACGGTACAATCTCCTAGACGAATGTGTAAACCTGTAATAGTGAAGCTAACATAATCTAAAGTCAACGACAATACGACTTCAATGCTAACTCACAATATATAATATATATACCGAGTCCAAATTAGTTCAGTTGTGACCAGAAGGTTCGCAAAACCTAATACATACTTGCATATATATTAGTTCTTCTCAACAAACAGTATTTAACTGTAATATATTGAATTGAATGATGTCATGCTTACCGCGAAATGTGATAACTGATATCGATGAAGACCAGAGTGTATGGTTTAAATGGAGTAACAGGTGTTCGGAAATTGTTGTAATTCTCAATTTGGGAGAACTTTAGCATAAATTTATATCCATCAGGTTGGTATCATGTACCGACTCGGAAACCATAGTGTTAGTATCCGGTACTCATCGATTTAAAAAAGGTATCAGTTGCTAACACAATAGCCATAGTGTTAGTATCCTTTACAGACTCGGTATATATATTATATATTGTGAGTTAGCATTGAAGTCGCATTGTCGTTGACTTTAGATTATGTTAGCTTCATTATTACAGGTTTAAACATTCGTCTAGGAGATTGTACCGTCCTATTATTCCACATTCTTCTACCAAATATATAGTGGTTAAAGGGCGTAATACCGGCTCCTACTGATGAGTCGCCAGTAAGCACGAAACGAATGTGCATGAGATTATACTTTCCGTTCATGCTACCTTTGGTTTATCCTTCTGGTCACAACTGAACTAATTTGTTACTAGGTTCGCAAAACCTAATACATACTTGCATATATATTAGATGTTCGCAACAAACAGTATTTAACTGTAATATATTAAATTGAATGATGTCATGCTTACCGCGAAATGTAATAACTGATATCGATGAAGGCCAGAGTGTATGGTTTAACTGGAGTAACAGGTGTTCGCAAAATGTTGTAATTCTCAATTTAGGTGAACTTTAGCATAAATTTATATCCATCAGGTTGGTATCATGTACCAACTCGGAAACCATAGTGTTAGTATCCGGTACTCATCGATTTCAAAAAAGGTATCAGTTACTAACACAATAGCCATAGTGTTAGTATCCTTTACAGACTCGGTATATATATTATATAGTGTGAGTTAGCATTGAAGTCGCATTGTCGTTGACTTTAGATTATGTTAGCTTCACTATTACAGGTTTAAACATTCGTCTAGGAGATTGTACCGTCCTATTATTCCACATTCTTCTACCAAATATATAGTGGTTAAAGGGCGTAATACCGGCTCCTACTGATGAGTCGCCAGTAAGCACGAAACGAATGTGCATGAGATTATACTTTCCGTTCATGCTGCCTTTGGTTTATCATTCTGGTCATAACTGAACTAATTTGTTACTAGGTTCGCAAAACCTAATACATACTTGCATATATATTAGTTCTTCGCAACAAACAGCATTTAACTGATCAGTTTATCATTCGCATGATTCTCTAAAACCAAATGTATCAACCAAAAAATAACATAAATTTTTCAGTTTAGAGTTGCTATATCTAATAGGTTTTTCTCATTGTAATGCATGCTGACATTAGCTATTACTACTGACAATAAGTTTCCCAAGGAAAGGACTCTAATTTGATTGTGGAACTCATTCCTAGATATAAAATAAGTAGAAGACATATATCTATTCATGGATGATCAGCCGGAAAGCGCTGAAATTAGCCCATTCATTTGGGTACCGGTATATTGGTCAACATAGATACTAAATTTAAACTCACCAAATTATTATTTTGATTATGATCATACTTATGGATAATTCCAAAGAAGGGTTTTTAATTCGTCAATGCTTTGTCTAACAAATACGCATATTTATACATTGTTTGTCAGAGAAACTTAGACGTCTTGTATGTTTTAGACATTAAATATAATTCTCAATGGGCTGCGTGGTCTATTTATCTTTAAAAATACATACAGTCTAACTGAAATTATATCTCTTTACATAAGACTCTACCATGCGCTAGATTTAATTTATGATTAGCAGTAATACTATTGGCCAATTATTTAACCGCTCCTTCTATTTCATCCGTAGGATATTTATAAATTTTAGCGCATAACTCTATACTCTCTAGTTGTTCATACATCCTATCATTATAATCAGATACCATATCAGAACCATCGATCCTCCAATGTTTGCTTTCTCACATGTCACTGTTTGCTATTAACAATTTTCAAAGACATTTTATTTCATGAATTGTTTTATAGTTTTAATTTTTTTCGTACACAAATTTTTAACTATGTTTATTTGAAATTTAGCCTTCACATCACTTGCCCGGACTTGTGCTGATTTAACACCCTCGGTAATAATCTCATTTCTTGGTAATTTCTCAATTCCGGTAGCTGTACTCAAACCTTAATTAATTATTTCTAATTTCCAGTTTTAACACTCGTTTAGTTACATCATGATTATTCGTAACTGTGATTTGTCAATAGTAGCCAAAATTTTCTAATTTTCGGCAACCTCTGAGCTGAAATATTTAAATATCTCTATTACGTGCTCTGTCAGTATAATTATGTTAACATGTAAAAGTATTCGCGATTAAAAAAAGTAACACGAATCTTATAGATGTTTTCTTTTTTTTCGTTTAAAATTTGCGTTTTTTTAAAATCGCGAATCAACGTATTACTTTTGTTCTGAATTGTTTAACTTTTAAGAGATACATTTTTAGGATTTGAATTAAATGACCGTATAAATTTAAATCTATATTAACTAAGGAGTGTTTTAAACATATTTGAAGAAATGAATATTTCCACTTGATTTACTAATTGCTTATTGATGTGGTGATATCTGTTATCCAACACCATTGACATTGCAGCATATTTAATACCTAAATAAATTTTGAAGGAAACAAGTTGTGCAACGGCGATTAAATTATTAACCTCATCTTTATTGTGTTAAAATTGGTATTTGAATCCAATCTTTAAATGAACTCCAAATAATTTGACATATGGTTTCTAATTCCTTTCAACAAAACGCAAATTCCACAAAAATTGACAAACATGTGGTGGATCAAGTGGGAAATTTATTTTAAAATGTTTTATTTATACTAATCGCTAGCTCTCTTAATCATACCTGTCTTTTCACTAGGTAAGTGTATGTTATATATGTGTGCATCTCTGTATGTATACTAGCATAAAAAGTATATAACATTTTTTTAATAACACGTTATTGTGACTCAATAGATAAGCGTACGTAATTCCTGTTTATATGTGCCCTCGACAATTTGGATTGAGAATTAATACGTTGCTCCAAGTGAATTCTCATCCCAGTAATATTACAATGATTTAATAATATCTGACTATTCACTAGATTGGCGTACGCTACGTCTGTGTGTGTTACTATGTTTGTAGGCGTTTGTATAAATAAATTATCAGTCATATTTAATTAGCTGTACGTGTATCACTCATTCAAGTAAAACTAACTTTATAAAGATCAATTTGTAGTTGCATATGTCACACATAACTTTTAACTTAAGGAGAAATCATTGTACTGTTAATGCATGGGCGCCAATTTTCTATCATTAATAAACAAGAACTAGTTAAATTAAATAAGATAAGGTTAAAGTGTTTTATTACAATGGAAATTTAAAAAACAGCGTGTTTTAAACGAAATTTGAAATTAACCTACTAAAGTAATTTAAAGGTACTAGTGCAAAGAAAAATTCACATTTCCAAAAAATCCATAAGGTTTTGTTGAAAAGCGCTACACTATATAATGTACCTAAGTTAATCAATACACTAGGATAACAAGTAATCAATGATAAAATTATAAGTAAATCCAAAAATAAATTATGAGTTATTTAATTATTAACCCTCCCTCCCTCTGGAAGTTAGTAACAATTCAATTTTCTTGTTATTTAACTTGATCGAGTTTCTGATTCTGATTCTTTTTATATTTACATCGTAACATTATTTATTGCTGCTACCTAAATCGCACCCAGTACGATTAATTCCTTTTACCATTTCTCGATTTAATTTTAATGGATCCTCCAATCAGTTTTGTGAATTTACTACGACTATAAATTGATATGATTCTGCAACAAGAAAAATTATTTGTGTGTCCTGTCTGTTATGTGGTATTATTTCATCTATTAGGCGGACTGCGAGAAATAAACAATATTAATGGGTACCTTCTAAATTTAATAGATGCAACTATGATTAATGTCATAAGTGAATTTAAAAGTAATTGCCAAATAAAAGAAACGTGGATAGGTGTTAGGTAATAACTGACTTAAAACTAATTAGAAATTTCTACCATTGGGAAACAATTTACGTACGGTCATAAAACATACCCCTGCCCTTGATGCTAAACTTCCTAAACACAAGTGAAATTTGAACCTCTAGACATATCAGGAATAATAAAAGTTCCATGTAGCGATTGAAACTTCATGAGTGTGGGTGAAACCATACACCCAAATTAAGGAAATTCGGGGGGACATAAAACAGCATACATATAAGGCCACGTTAATAAATCAGATTTTGCTTATCGTACTAAAGAGACAGGCCACACAATTGATTGGCATAGTTGCAGCTATAATGCTAATTGTGGCTTTAATAAATTGAAATAATTGATTGGAGTATCAATCAAAGGTAAATCGATAAATAAATGATGAATGAAACAGCCGCAGGAAAGTCACTAGGTCATAATTGGAAAGCAGCATAAAATAATGGTAGGAAGCAAAGGTTGCATGAACCAGAATCAGAAACGTACTGAAGTAGAAGCAGATGATCAGAGGATTTATATTATCTTACTGTTGGCGGGGGTAAGATATTAAATGTCCTCTTTATTTTTGATTTCATCCTTGATTACTTGTTATCTTATTTCATTTTTTAAAATTTGATTCTTTATGTAGTGCTGCGTTTTTCAAAAATAATTATATTTTTGAGAAAAATGCAACTTTTCTTTTCAATATTACTAATAACTTTCTTTTGTACGCATTTTTAAAATTTCGTTTATGAGCCGAATTTTATTATAAATTTCTATCCTACTGAATCACTCTTTCCTTATCACATTTAATTTAACTCAGTCTTATTTATTTACTGAAAAAGTGGCACCCATGTATTTACAGTATCATGTTAACTCCTTAAGCGTATACCAATATTAAATATTTCATTTAGGAAAGTAATTATTAAAAAGTGGTCTTACGTGTGCACAGATAAATTGACATTTATCACACTTGCAGCTAATTATAAGACCTGGCTATTTCGTAATCTTAAACAACCGATCACACACATACACACAGCCGCTCATGGCTTACGCTTATATACTGGATGGTTGTATGTCGAAAAGTCACTGTAACTTCACTGGGATAGGAGTAAACATGCAGAAAATTATTACTCCTCATTCTGAAACAAACAAGAGCTAACGCACATAGGCATGACATACGCTTACTTAGTTAGTCGTTAACATGTGTTATTAAATCAGTGTAATTTATTTTCGATGTATATATACATACAAGACACATACACACATACATATGACATGAATGTTACATCTAGGAAATTAAGCAATAAGTCTAAATAAAACACTTTAATTCATTGTACCCTTCCTGTGTGCAAAAACAAAAAGAAATTTTATCAGATATAAGAAAATTTTCTTTCTCGTGGTCTTCTCAAATATCTACTCATGAACATATCGTTATATATAAATTGGAAAGCAAAACAAGATAGAAATATGTGAACAAAGAGAGTGTGAAAAATAGAAACCAATCAAATTGCGTGCGTCACATCCAGTTCAAGCTCAATGCTTGTACGTGTTTCTTCTGCTTACATAAATCCGGCTGCAATTTGTTTATCCATAAGGCTTCGTATGTGGCTAGCTCCCTTTTGCTTTTGCATTTAGTAATTACTTTGAATGCTACGTCTGGAGAACATACGTGCGATGTTTCGATGATGTGTTGCGCAATAGCAGACGTATATTCACCATTTGATTTAAAACAGGCGTTCAAGTTGCAATGTTCTCTCATTCGAGTAATTAACCGTCTGGTCGATCAGCCTACGTAAGATGATCGACAACTTGCGCATGTATATTGGTAAATAATTTTTGATGTCGACATTAACGGCTGTTTCTCTTTGATTGCTGGTAAAGGCAAGTGTGTTACCCTAAATAAAACTCGTAGTTTGGTTGCATTAAAAAAACACTTTAAACTAAATTTGCCATTTAGGATATGCTTTCAGTTGAAAAATTCCTTTGAAATATTCCAAGTTTAATTGTATATAGTGGATTCAAACAGCTTAGTTAAGTAATCTATTCCTTGACACACATGTTTACTGCAGAGCCTATAAGAAATCTGTCATCCATGTTCGACATATTTGAGGCTTATCCTGATATTTCTGTTTAACAAATAGCACATTCGATCGACTCTTGTACGAAATTAGTAAAGGTTTGAAAAAATTTCGATCCATTAGAAAATCTATTGCATGTGGAGGGCCTTAGATCACTACCACTGGAGATTCTGAGTGAGGCCATATTCATCTATCAAACGATATTTTAATGATCACCAAATTTAGAAAAACTAAATTCACCATACTTTTCAGCTTCTTCTCTTAGGTTAACTTCTCTAAATTATTCAGTCAGTTTTTCTGAAACCTCACAATTAATGTTGTCATCAATTATATGAAAGTGTAACACGCGGCTCCGTGTTACAACCCAACGAAGGTCAATTTTTACAAACGCTGTGCTGTTTAAGGTCAAATATTCTAAATCTGTCCTTAAACAATATTTCCCTTAGCTGTGATTTTAGGAACAATCTCTTTTAGTCTCAAGCAGTTTTAATCGATATTTCTTGAACTGCAATTTTATTTGTAATTAATAAGGTTTTTATAAAATAGACAGAACCGCACTGGGAACGAAAAAAACGCGCGGTGGACTATTGTGTCATAGTGAACTTATTCTAATTAGTTTACAAATTTGGACTATCCGAACTTCAGAGAACAATATATTAATATCATGTACTGAGATAGAATCGTTACAAACGGTGGTCTTAACACTTGTGAGTTGTGTCATTGAAGTCCTTAAACGATTTACATTCTTTTTATAGTGATAACCTTTAACGATGACTTTTTCCATGTATCATGTGTTTTAAATCGATGGCATAAATGTTGAGCAATTCAGACCTTTGTACGCGAATAACTGATTGAGCATAAAACAATTTTCTATGATAAACTTAAATCACTTTTATTTTTGACGTCTAGAAGACGGACAATTTAGCTTAATTGTGAATGACATTTAAATCATATTTTTGCATTAAAACCATTTTTACAGCTGACAAACATATATTCAATTTTGACTAACTGGGATTAATGTTTAAGATATAATTTTACATTAAAAAATCTGTATTATTGCCATCCAACTCCTTCAATCCAGATTAACAGTGAATTATATTTATGTGCTACATTGGTGTAATATATACATGAAACCTTTCTTCGGCCTTCTAATATTAACCATCTGAAAAGGAACAGACTGATTGAATGCTCGGGTAGTAATAATGGCAACCATTGATAAGTAGTAGGGGTACAAAATCAGCAACGAGAAAGCAACAGCGAAAAGTACCCCTACATAATGGTGCCCCGGTTCGTCGAACTCACAGCCAGCAAAGAATTAACAAATATCTAGAGTTAAGAAATTCAAGCAATTTGGATGACTACTACAAGATAAGTTAACTCTAAGACACATATCACAGAAAAACACCCTCTCGGGATTATAATGCTCAAAGATAGCTGCACGATGGCGGGTGAGGACGATGTTACACTGCCATCTGTTCTCGACAACACTCATACACGTAAGATGAGGGCCAGTTCAGGAAATACAGGAAGCCCGATTGTGAGCCCAGCAACAAACCGCATCACCACATGGACACAGAATAAAATATGTCAATTTGATCCAGAATAATTTGATGCGTGGGTCGACGATGTCACTTTACTGGCCAAGGTGTCCAATATAACAAACGAGGGCTCAATATTTCTGAGGGCTTGGGAGACGATCCCAATGTCTTTCAGACACAGACTCAAAGATATACTGCATCAATACACTGAGGGCACATGTGCACAGCCATAACAGAGCCTGCAACGCGCCGTCAAGCAACGTTTGACACCAGATCGAGAAGACAGGCTTACAGAATTAATGAGCCAGATGTCCCTAGGTAGCCGCACGCCTTCTGAGCTATTTAGGGAAATGGAGCACAAAGCCTTAGAATTCAAACTGCCCAAGGAAATCGTAATGCGACTGTTCATACAGAATCTCCCACCGGCACTACAAGAGATGGCCACGTTCTTGCGCAAATCCCTCGAAGTACAAGATGACGTTCTGCCGGCACGTCTAGACAAGTGGTGGAAGAAACACCACCACAGCCTACCGGCCCAAGAGAAAGTCCACATCACCCCAAGAATGTTCGCATCACAACCCACCACATCATCAGCCGGAACAAATTTCACGAATGAACGCCTCATCATCCTGCTCGAGAACCTCGCCGTAAGGCCAAATTTGGCCTCAGTCGATGCCATCCGAAACAGACGCGACCAGAGCAGGCGTGACCACCGTCGTCCACCGACCCGGAATAGCGCCAGGAGGTCGACGTCGAGAGACCGAACCACAGTGCCACAGTTACCAGCGGAGTGGTGTCCGAATCATCGCAGCTATGGCCACTCCACACGTTACTGCCTCGGAAACGGCTGCACTTTCCCGTACACAGACGCGACGTTCAGATGGGCGCGGTCACCCTCAACAATTCAGGAGGATCCGCCCATAGAAGGCTCGGAAAACTGGTGGGGTCAGCCTCCGCGGCGGCAGTAGAGGCTGAACACCCCAAGATTGTTGGCCGCTCCACGTCTGATGGCTCGAAGCACGTTGCTTTCGCAGTAGAGCGCAATAAAAACTATTGTATTTACAGCGACGGCTCCAGTCAAGTCATGCTTCAAACGCCCAAATGCCAGCAACCAGTCTCATCGTCAGTTGCCACTATCAACATCTTTTCTGATCCGTGACGCAACTTCTGGCGAATTATTTCTCATAGGCACTGAATCAGATGTAAGCTAATTACGCCACAATTATTTCGAACCTACTCACCCAGTCGACACCAGCAATCTGACCTGCGCCAATGGCTCCAGTATAGCGACGTTTGGGGTACGTGTACACACAATCTCGTTCTCCAACTCAAAAAGATGTTTCAATTATCCTTTCATCATTGCCAACACGACAAGAAAAATCATTGTACATGACTTTCTCGCACACTTCGACCTGACCATTCGTCCAAGAACACGAGAGATACGCACTGCAGACAATCATTTGCTTAGATCAGCGCTAAAACATACGACTTGCGCCGAAGCAGTCTCATCTGTACATATTATTCCTCCAGTTCCTCATGTACCGCAACTGGACGATGTTCTGGAACGTCATGAAGAAATTTTCAAACCTATCTCCTTCATGCCCGATCTCAAGAGGAAGCGTGCCATAACAGCCCATCGTATCATCTTGACGAAGCCACTTCCTCATCCTCCACGAGTACATCCAGTGGCACCACACAAACATAAGGCTGCCGAGCAAGAATTCGCCATGTTACGTCAACAAGGCATCTGTACACGATCCAGCTCACCTTTTGCGTCGCCTGTGGTAGTAGTACCAAAGAGTGAACCAGCAACATTCAGAGTGTGCGGGGATTATCGTATTCTCAATTCTTGCACACAGTCTGATTCGTACATCCTGCCAAATCCAGCTGACCTACTCAGATCTGCTATAGGTCATGATGTGTATTCAAAACTTGACCTAGTGAAAGCCTACTATCAAGTACCGATGGACAAAGACTCCGTATCATATACGGCACTCAAATTCACCGGAGGTGGCACTCAAGAATATCACTATATGCCTTTCGGTCTCAAGAACGCCTCGCAAACATTCCAACGCGCTATGGACGAAATGCTAGATGGTCTACCATTTGTAATTCCATATTTAGACGACATCCTGGTATTCTCCATTTCAATGTCCGAACATATACAGCATATTGAGATCCTGCTCACACGTCTAGCAGACTATGGCCTCCGACTTCATGGCATTAAATGCGTCTTCGCACAGAAATCAATTGAATTCCTCGGTCATAAAATTTCCGAAGAAGGCATGACACCTATACCTGCTAAGGTTCGTGCTATTCAAGATCTACAGCCTCCAACCACCGTTCGAGCATTACGACGATTCTTGGGCAAGATGAGCTACTATTCTCGATTCGTACCCTGCCTTGCCAAGATTCTGGCACCTCTTCACAAATATCTCGTGCCAGAAAGCCGTTTTGTCAAGAAATCACAACTGATTCAGCTCAACGTGGACGACATGCAGGCTTACGAGGATGCCAAAAGGGCCTTATGCAAAGCTACCATGCTACATTCTCCTGATTGGTCTCAACCTTTTGAATTGATCACTGACGCATCCGACGTTGTCATAGGCGCAGTACTTCAACAGTCCATCAATGGCATACACCAACCTATCGCTTTCTAATCGCAAAAACTACAACCTCGTGAGACGTGATATGATACATTAGGAAAAGAGTTATTCGCAATCTACCGGTCGATCCTACGCTTCCACATTTATCTGGATGGCCCAAAGTTCAAGATCTACACAGACCATCTTCCTCTACTCCCGATGCTCAGAGGAAAGAAAGAGTATTTATATTCACGACGTGTCAACTCACAACTTACTCGAATACACGAGTATGAATATGAAGTCACTCATGTCAGAGGGTCAGAAAACGTGGTTGCAGACTCCCTAAGCCGTCCTGCAGAACTCTGTGCCTCTATCCTATGTCCTTCACCTATAAGCACTCAGGAATTGCAAGCAGCACAGCGAGATGATCCAAAGGACCCGCTGTTCCGCGATGTTGAGCAATCAGGCGGTGAAGAAACCATGATTCCACCTCCAGACAGTTTTGCTGACTACGGACTGACGCCCGACATCTCATCAACAACCGAGCCAACTGACGCCGTCACGCCGCCGCGAGATATAGAGGAACCAGAATCAGTGTTGACAGAGCCAACATCAGTAGTTACTCGATACGGCAGAGCAATAGCACCTCCTGTAAGGTTAGCCCTCTTCATTGTGTACTAATTTTCATTGTCGAGGAGGGTGTATGTAACACGCGGCTCAGCGTTACAACCCAACGATGTTGAATTTTGACAAATATGGTACTCTTTAAGGTCAAATAATCTAACTCTGTTTTTACACAATATTTGTCTTAACAGTGATTTTAGAAACAATATCTTTTAGCTTCAAGTAGTTTTAATTGAGATTTCTTGAACTGCAATTTTAATTATAATTAATATGGTTTTGTTTATAAAATATACACATCCGCGCGCAATACGCAGGGAACATGCGGTGGATTATAGTGCCATAGTGGAATTACTTTCTTCGTTGGATTATTCGCAGTTTATACAAGTGATTTACTGTTCGCATCTAATTCTATATATTAAAATTTCAGAGTAAAATGGATTATTATAATTAAATGTGTTAAAACCATAGCAAACAGTGGATTAATTATTTGTGAATTTTTTTCATTCAAGTTTTTACACGATTTTATTCTACCCATCATCAGTGACAAAATTTACCAGTGACTTTATTTATATCATCATATATTTTCAATCGGTTACATGTATTCGTCACAATTCAGACGTGTGTTAATGGTTTATTAATTGTGTTGACAGTATATCGTTTTGCTGCCGTCTAGAGCACGGACAATTTTGTTTAACTGTGACTTGTGTATAAGACATTCAACTTTGTAAACAGAATTTCATTCTTTTGCCGTCTAGAGCACTGATAATTTTGTTTGACTGTGACTTGTGTAAAAGACATTCAATCGTGTTAATAGTATTTCGTTTTGTTGCCGTCTAGAGCACAGTCAATTTGGACTAACTATGAATTTTCCATGCAACGTTGTGTACAATACATTTGTGATCATTCTTATTAGCCTTCTCACATCACCCATCGAGAAAAGGCCGGGGGATTGATCATAAGCACGGATTTCAACAGCCGCTACCAATCATATGTAGAGAGATAAGAACCAGCAACATACTCATACAAAAATGGTGCCCCGTTTCGTCGAACTCACAGCCAGCAAAGAATTAATAAACATCAAGATTTTGAGAACTTCAAGCACTTTGGATGAATGCCACGAAGGAAAGTAAATTCTAAGACACATATCACAGAAAAACACCCTCTCGAGATCACAATGCTCGATGTTACACTGCCATCTATTCTCGACAACACTCACACACATAAGATGACGTCCAGTTCAGGAAATGCAGGAAGCCCGTTAGTGAGCCCAGCAACAGGCCGCACCAACACATGGACATATTACAAAATATGCCAATTCGATCCAGACTACCTTGACGAGTGGGTCGACGATGTTACTTTATTGGCCAGGGTGTCCAATATAACAGACGAGGGCTCAATATTTTTGAGGGCTTGGGAGACGATCCCAATGTCTTTCAGACGCGGACTAAAAGAATCCTGCATCAATATATTGAGGGCACATGTGCGCAGCTATGGCAGAGCCTGCAACGCGCTGTCAAGCAGCGCTTGACACCAGATCGAGAAGACAGGCTTACAGAATTAATGAGCCAGATGTCCCTAGGTAGCCGCAAGCCCTCTGAGCTATTTAGGGAGATGGAGCAGAAAGCCTTGGATTTTAACTTGCCCAAGGAAATCTTAATGCGACTTTCATACAGAAGCTCCCGCCGGCACTCCAAGAGATGGCCACGTTCCTGCGCGAATCCGTCGAAGTACGAGACGACGTTCTGCTGGCACGTCTAGACAAATGGTGTAAGAAATACCACTACAGCTCACCTGTCCCAGAGAAAGGCCACATCACCTCATGACTATCCGAATCACAATCCACCGCATCATTAGCCGAAACAAATATCACGAATGAACGCCTCATCAACCTGCTCGAGAACCTCACCGTCAAGCCAAATTTGGCCTCAGTCGATGCCGTCCATAATAGACGCGACCAGAGCAGACGTGACCAGCATCGGCCACCGTCCCGGAATAGCGCCAGGAGGTCGACGTCGAGAGACCTGGCCACAGTGCCACAGTTACCAGCGGAGTGGTGTCCGAATCACCGCAGCTATGGCCACTCCACACGTTATTGCCTCGGAAACGGCTGCACATTCCCGCGCACAGACGCGACGTTCAAGTGGGCGCGGTCACCCTCAACAACTCAGGAGGATCCGCCCATGGAAGGTTCGGAAAACTGCTGGGGTCAGCCTACTCTGCGGCAGTAGAGGCTGAGCACCCCAAGATCGTTGGCCGCTCCACGTCTGATGGCTCAAAGCACGTTGCTTTCGCGGTAGAGCGCAATCAAACTATTGTGTTTACAGCGACGGCTCCAGTCAAGTCATGCTTCAAACGCCCAAATGCCAGCAACCAGTCCCGTCGTCAGTTGCTATTATCAACATTTTTTCTCATTCGTTACGCAACCTCTGGCGAATTATTTCTCATAGACACTTGATCAGATGTGAGCTTACTACGCCACAATTATTTCGAGCCTACCCACCCAGTCGACACCAGGAATCTGACCTGCGCCAATGGCTCCAGTATAGCGACGTTTGGAGTACGAGTAAACACAATCTCGTTCTCCAACTCAAAAAGAGGTTTCAATTATCTTTTTATCATTGCCAATACGACAAGAAACATCATTGGACGTGACTTTCTCGTACACATCGACCTAACCATTCGTCCAAGAACACGAGAGATACGCACTGCAGACAATCAGTTGCTTTCATCAGCGCTAAAACATACAACTCGCGCCGAAGCAGTCTCATCCATACAGCTAATTCCTCCAGTTCCTCATATACCGCAATTGTTCTGAAACGTCATGAAGAAATTTTAAAACCTATCTCCTTCATTCCCGATCTCAAGAGGAAGCGTGCAATCACACCCCATCGTATGATCTTATCGAAACCACTTCGTCATCCTCCATGAGCACGTCCATTGGTACCACACAAACAAAAGGCCGCCGAGCAAGAATTCGCCATGCTACCTCAACAAGGCATCTGTACACGATCCAGCTCACCTTTTGCGTTACCTGTGGCAGTGCAACCAAAGAGTGAACTGGAAACATTCAGGGTGTGAGAGGATTATCGTATTCTCAATTTTTGCACACAGTCTGATTCGTACATCCTGCCAAATCCAGCTGACCTACTCAGATCTGCTATTGGTCATGTTGTGTACTCAAAACTTGACCTAGTGAAAGCCTATAATCAAGTACCGAGAGACAAAGACTCCGTATCATATACTGCACTCAAATTCACCGGAGGTGGCACTCACGAATATCACTATATGCCTTTCGGTCTCAAGAATGCCTTGCAAACATTCCAACGCGTTATGGACGAAATACTAGATGGTCTACCATTTGTAATTCCATATTTAGACGACATCCTGGTATTCTCCAACT
>JAQBSW010008822.1:0-32031 GCA_029291075.1 Eudiplozoon nipponicum
AATGAAGCAAGCGAGTTATTTCCTCTAGTTCTTATATTTATGTACCTCAGACTGACCTTTCATTAGATATTCGCGTGTCACATGTGTGTGTGTGTGTGTTCATTTCATAACCGTTGTTTTCATCATAACTAATTTGACCAGAGTGGTTGAATAATAATTTATCAATTGCATGCGATAACTATTCGTTTTACACACTCAATGTAAATGACGTAACTGAGATGGGGAGACCCATAATTCAGAAACACTCGTCATAAAAAACATGCCATGAGTGATAAGACCAGAAGTCCGAACGACTAATGCACATGTTAATTTACAATTCAAACCACTAAGTTATACTCAAGATAGATAAGTTAATAACAGTTATTGGCGCACGCCACGCATGTGCATGTGTATGTGTATGCATAACTAGAAAAAACTTGGTTAAATTATTTTGATACACATGTACGTACATCTAAATGAAACTGCAGTCAATAGACATTAATTTACCCTTTGCACGCGTCAGACAAATTATTACTTATAAATATTGTATTATTCGAATATTTCCAATGGGTGGGGTGGGGGTGTAAAACAGAAAATTAAGGTTGAAATCACTATTTGTTTTAAAATCAAATGAATAGTTAGAGATGAAATTTGAAGGCTATATTCATAATTGTTTATTCATTTCTTGAATAAAAGCCCACTAATTAGTCAATCTTAATCTGATGTTCTTAATCTTTTACTGGAGCTAGCTTCAGTTACCAATTCATGCAATCGCCTTTTCCTTCCATTAGCTAGTGCAGTATTCCAAATCGGACCTAAAGATTTTTCAACAGCTGTTTCATTCATAATATCATCTCTAGATTTAATTTCTATAGATTCCCTAATCAATCTCGTCACCCTATTACGACTACATATTGCTATGCGTTTGCATTCCTCCCAGTTGATAGTATGCCCAGTCTCCATTACAGGACGAGCAAGATCTGATTTAGCAATATGTCCATACTTACACGCAGTTTTATGTTCACCTCTTCTTACTTTGATTGGACGCATGGTCTCACCAACATACTTGAGACTACAATCATTGCATAGATCTCATACACTCCTGCAGTGTCTAAGGGTTCAATCTTTTCTTTTTGGTTACGTGGTAGGTCGAGTGTCAACCATGTCTCGATGGCCGATCGTACATGGGCTAACGGGGCTATGGCGGTGGTGTCACCAGGGCGTGGTGGATTTCCGACCGGCAGTCGGATCTCCTATAAAATACCACATGAGCCCGACGACGGCACCATGACTCGGCGTGTGTTCCCCGCCACAAAAGGGTTCAACAGCCACAGGATTACATGGACTCCTGGACAGTACCCCGTACTTCCGAATGGCGAATGAGCTCTCAGCAGCCACCGGCAACCATGCAACTTACTGCTGCCTTGCAGACTGCGCTTGGATGTGCAAAGGCTAGAGGTGCGTCCTCGATCAAAAAGCCGAGTGGTGAGGGGACACCACTTGTACCAAATTCCCAAGAAACTCCATGAAATGTCACTGGAGCCGGCTTATCCTCCAAAAGGAGTCAGCCGCAGTAAAGTAAATGAAATGAAAGTATAGTGCCTAGTGTAAGGGGCTGTTTTAAAACGGTCCTTATAGTGTATTTTAAAGCTATTGATTTCACTTTCCTACTTAATATAGAGTCCGGTAATACCATGACCTTCCGTTCTTCCTTATCCTTATCCGCTTTTGTGTATCTCACACTAGGATTAAATTTCTTCACCATGTCCCTCATTGTTGTATCTATTAAATGAGGAGGGTAGCCATTAGTCTTAAATATATCGTGTAGTCTGTCTAATTCTAACTTCCTATGCTTTATATCTGTTAATTTGAGACTTCTTAATGTTAATGACTTTAAGATACCGACTTTCATACGAAACGGGTGATTGGACTTGAAATTAAGAATTTGTTTTCAAACATTTTAACTCTTATTACTTTTACCTAACGACCATACTGTAGAATCATATTCCATAGTTTTATCAGCCCTCCGCATTTCTTCGCTTACACTGTCGCACTCTGGATATGATTTTTAATCCGGGAACTGAGTATTACGCTCATTTAGCGCTTGAAAATTGGCTAATTTATAATCTCATACTATTGGAAAGGATTCAGAAAATTTCGGCTGCATGATCATGCATAAAAAAGAACCGTAATCCATCTCATATTTTACAAAAATGGTGAATTTACTTACTATTCCAGAAGGTGTGTGTGTGTGTGTGTTTGTATGTGTGCGTGTAGTTTAAATTTATAATTAAGTTATGTCTCGAAGTAGAAACTTACTATACGCACTCGCAAGTAAACTAAATGCGATGAAACACGTTGTTGAAATATTTAAGCATGTCATTTGCTTCAAAATATTCATTTATAATTATGGCGTCATCAACGTTCCTCAGATATTTATGGCAGAACAATACCTAAGCCTTTTTGGATTCATTATTTAATTTTTTTGTGTCGCAATTCCTGAAATACTTTGTCCTCCCTCTCTGTAAAATTGAATCGCTCGTGTAGTTTGGCTTTAAATAGGGAGCAAAATTCATCTTGTGAAATTCCTGATGTGACATCGTCATATAGACTCTAGTGCGGCTTTTGTTTTTATGCTCGTCTACTGGTTCTCAACGTTAGGCTATCAACTATGCGAATTCTAATGAGATCCCTAACGCCATACGTCGTCTTAAAGAAGCCAGATTTTGCCGCAAACAGGTGGCCAGGTTGTACGGTATTCCGGAAGTAGACGAAGTAGTTTGAACGATCAACAAGCAGCCATTGAGATCAACAAAGCCAATAGTCAATAATCCGCGGTACAAAATGAGAAGATAACTAAAAGCAATCCTGTACAAATTGAAATTTCAGTGTTCGCGATACTTTTGACTTTGTAAATAATGTAGAATCGTGCAGTACCAAGAATAAAAAATAATTTCATTCGATGTCAAAAATCTATTTACAAGCACCCTTCATTCCCAGTACCTAAATGCGATCTAGAGATTCTTAAGGTTTTCAATGAAATTTCGAATGCCACTATTGCACGCAGTTCGATGTGATGGCGATGAACAGTCCGTTTGGATGTCTAAAAGCTGACGTTTACATGTTCTATCTGGTAAAATCAAAGCTTCCTCAACTTTTACTATAATCAAGGTTGTAAACTTGATATATACACTTGAAACGTTAAGTACATACATTTGTCAGTATAAACTAAGAATTGTATCGTGTAAAAAGGCAATTCATACAGTAGACCGGTTTCGTCCTTATTGGGAACTCATGTACTGGCCAGAATTTGCCGCGGACAGGACTCGAACCTGGACACGTCTTGTGCTCTAACCACTGCGACAGGATAGCTCAGTGGTTAGAACCAGATTGTAGACATTTGGAGGTTCGGGTCTGTCGCGACAAATTATGTATGATGAGTTAATAAGGACAGTACAGTGAATTGCCTTTTCTACACTATACAATTCTTAGTTTATACTGACATATGTAAGTAATTAATGTGTCAAGTTTTTATATCAAGACCGCAACCTTGATTATAATAATTGTTATCACCACCCTCGCTACCAATGTTCGTTTAATTAGACCATTTGACTGTATGCACAAATGCTACATGACGAAGTCGGTTCAATTGATAGAATCGAGAATCATTTATTGTGAATTTAAAATTAAGTCTACATACGTCGGTTTTTCTTATTCGTTGTAAATTAGTAAATAATTTCAGTAGCAGACCATCAGAACTTCTAGTTTCATGTCACTTAAAATGTACGATTGCATTTCTAATTTTTAGCTCTGGCGGCGATAGGAGTTTACATTTTCGCGTTGTTGGTAAATATATCGTTTCGGTGAACAGGACTGGTTTCAAGTAAAGGAATGGTCTTTCAAGTTTTATCTTCACTGTTTAGGATGACATGTTTTAATGGTTACAAAATTATTCTTAACATCTGTTACTGTATGGCTGAATTTATTTTTTAAAATCCGTTTTACGATTAATTTAAAACAACCTTCACCTCTCATTAAATGCAAACGCGTTTTCGAAGTCAAAAATTATTACAAATAACGATTCTATATCGGCTTTGGGGCTGTGTTTATGTTTGCGTCTAATAAACTCGCGAGCCAAGCTAGTAGAAGATTTGCACTTTGTTTCTCCACATTAATTAAAGATTAGATGACTTATTCAACATACGGAAACATCCGTCTAGTGCATAACAGATCTCAACTTCCTCCATGGTACGTTTGGTTTTTTATCATCAAAACCATTTCGTTTCGTATTTCTGAAATATTTATTTCTTTTGGACGAAAATATGTCGCGCTGGCTTATATCTTTTTCGTGGCTTATTCATAATTAGCTTTCCGGCATAGATTATACGTCCACAACAGATGAATGTCGTTTGAGAGTGGTTCGGAAGCGAGTAAGGTAACTGGATATAGCATTGACATCCATGACTAATGACTCCATGATCTATTTGACTTCATATTTGCCCAGGTGCCTTCGAACACCATGTAACGCATCGCCTTATATTACGGCTGAAGTTTATGTTCTGCTGTATCTGTCCCCTTAATGATATTCGCCGTCACCGGAAAACAAAACCATGACTATATTTGAAAAATAAGCCCTTATTAGTGAATTGTAATCAGATTAGAAACCGTCCTTGCTTGCATGTGAAATGTATTCGGGGCTAGCGTATCCAGAAGCGACGAGTAGGAAACATCTCATTGTTTCTAACATAGATTAAGTTGGCGTCTTTAATCGGCTATTTTTAGACTAATTGAGTTATAGAAGTATCAGAACGTGAAAAAAGAAAAATATAGATCCCCACTGTTCAGCTTCAGATAAATATATAATACCAGCGATTCAAGGCTTAATTTCTACCAGCCCGGCTTACAATCACACTTTCAGATCTATTAGACGCCAACATGAGCAAATTCTGAATGCGCATCCTCAATCTTTGTGGACTAAAAAAGCTGTAAAAGTAGGGAAACATCAAATACCAGCCGCATCTGTGCTGCTGGTCCGATAACACTAGACAAGCTAATTACACAAATCTTGTTATCGCATCAGGATCGGTAATGAACTAGTACAGCCCTTTGCTACAGGCGGCTGCGCACGAAAAGGATCAACAATTTTTCTATTTTTTCAAATATCCTATAAAATATTATTACATGACTTCATTAGTTTGTTCTTAAAAACTTGTGATGGTGAGTGAACTGAGGATGACGGCCACGATTTGCTGCCGAAATTTCTTCAAGAAACAAAACGACTAGAATTCAGCCTGGTTTAGTAAAAAAACAGGTTAGATAACAATGTCATAACATTCGAAAATTAATTTATACTAAATATAAATTTAATAACAACGAAAAACTGATAATTGGAAACGATAAATGTTAAAGGCGAGTAGTTTATGTGGAGAAGGATTGGGTTTGGGTAGAGATACTTGCCTAGGAAAGGACCATAAACAAGGCAAACTTGAAATCTGCAAAACTCAATTTCAGATATGTCAACCTATGGAGCAGTCAATAATACAGCTTCTTCGTAATTTTCATTGTATCGATTCATAGACAAAAGCAAACATCGCTGTTTACCTAACTAAGATAAAAAATTAAGAAGATACTGCTAGAATTTTTTTAGAATCGCCACTGATTCAGATTTGATGCCAAAAATAATGACGGCCACGTAGTGTCCATCCTGTTAGATGAATGGGGCTTATAATATTACCTGATCTGAGTTTTGACTAACAGTCTAAATTCCAGTTATTTTGTTTCTTCAATATATTTCGACCTCCACTGGCGGATGTTTTTAGTTAACCCATCATCACAAATTAAAAAAAAACAATCTAATTAGGCAAGCGCGATATTTCTCTAGACTTATTATGTATACTTCAGACTGTGTCACGTGTGTGAATATCCAAAACTTGTTCTCATCCAACTAAGTGAGCCCAGAGTGGCTGAATATAAATTTACATACATTAAATTATTCATTACATAAATTCCGTTTGAAATGACGTAGCTGAGGTTGCTCTCACATTTCCCGGTGTGGGGGGGACCAATAAATCGGAACAACTCCTCATAACCACATGCCATTGAAATTGATAAAATTGGAAATACGAACGAGCCATGCATGTGGGACATGTCATTCAATCCACTCAATTTTCACTCTGGATAGGCTTGTTAAATACCAATTGTTGCCATATCATTAATAAGCCGCACGCTACGCATGTGCATGTTTATGTGTATACATAGTAAAAAATGGATCAGCTAAATATAATTAATACACATTTTTATCCATCTAAATGAAACTGCAGTAAATAGACTAATTTACTTTTTGCACGCGTCAGACTAATTATTTGTTCTTAACGTTTGAAATGCTGTATTTTTAGACTGATCTCAATAGGTAGGGTGGAGGAGAAAGAAAAAGAAACTTTATATTCAATAAAATAAAAAAAGCTTAATTAAGATATCAGACAAAATAGGTTACGGCTTATCTACAAATTTTTGAAAATTATTTAAAGAATAAGCAATATAAGGAACGAAGATAGAATCCCTTTAATTAGCGTTCAACTCACTGAGTTTTAATATCAAAGGAACACCTAAGGTTGAAATTTTTTCTCAATAATTGATTAGTAAGGCAAGTGGAAAATATTTGTTTCATTAAAATATGTTTAAAACATTGCGTAATTCGTAAATGTTTTAAATTTAAATTGCCATTTCATTTAAATGATAAAGGTAGATCTCGATTTTTAACATAATGAATACATTGATTAGCGATTTAGAGAAACGCAAATATGAACTAATTAGAGAGAAAACTAAAATAAGATCTTTGTTACTTTCCTTCTTGCACGCGGATGACTTTAAATGTATAGAGGATTTTACTGGTGGCGCACGTAATAAGGAGATAAAAAGATTCACATCAAGCATGATAGAAAGTTAGGAAATTCGGGCATCTATAGACATACCACAGTTAGGACATGTCCTGTTGTAACTAATCGAGTGGTAAACCTCTCTAAAATAAATCTTAATGAGAAACAGCTGGAAATGCTTAATCGTGGTCTGAATACAGCTATCCAAATTGAGAAATCACCAAAAAATGAGATAATTACTGAGGCTGTTAAAATAGCACAATTCCTCTCAGACAAGGATAAAGTTAGGTTTGAATTAGACGTAGCCGCAGCTGTGCTAACGTACACAGAGGAAAAATATAAACCAAATTATGAAATAAAAAGTCTCAGGAAAGAGTTAATAGCAAACAGTGTAATATGTTTGAAAGCAGACAAAGGAGGAGCGACGGTTCTGATGAGTCAATCTGACTATAATGATAAAATGTATGAACAACTAGACAATATAGAGGTATACACTAAAATTAATAAAGATCCTACGGATAAGCTACAAGGAGAAGTTAAATTATTGGTCAATAATATGATTGCTGAAGGAGAATTAGATCAAGCGCATGGTAACGCTCTCATACAAAGAGATACAGTCGCTCCTAGAGTGTACGGTTTAGTAAAGATACATAAACCAGGCAACCCTTTGAGAATTATTGTTAATGTCCAACACTCTCCAACATATAAAATGTCTAAGTTTCTATGTCATAGAATAAAGAAATATTCGTACTTCTTAGACAATACTTTGATGAATTCATACCATTTGGTTGAGATTGTAGATAAATGTGAGCTTAATGAAAACGATAGATTGGCGAGTTTAGATGTGGTGTCAATGTACACCAATATACCAGTACCTAAAGCACTAGACTATTTTCAGCGTTTCCTTGTTGATCATCCAGTAATATTGGAAGGAAGCAAAATGACGATAAGACACGTCATGGAGATGATGTACGTATGTATGTCCTCCACTTATTTTAAATTTAGGAATGCATTTTATAAGCAGATTAGAGGTGTTCCAATGGGGCAACCACTATCGGTTCCAATAGCTAATATCTTCATGCATTACATGGAGAAGACTCTTAGATATAACGCCCCTAAATCCTAAATTGTATGTACGATATTTGGATGATATATTAGTTATTTCGAATCACGGGGAGGATCAACTGATAAATTTCTTAAACATAGCAAATCAGGTGAGCGAGCTTAAATTTACAATTGAAAATGAATCATGTGGCGAATTACCATTTCTGGATGTCAAGTTAATTAGAAATGGTACAAAACTAGAACGGGATGTTTATAGGAAGGATACTTACTCAGGTATCCTTCTTAATTTCGATTCAAATCATCCATATAGAATGAAAATCGGTATCTTAAAATCGATGATAATAAGAAGCTTAAGATTAACAGATAAAAAACATAGAGAGATTGAATTAGGGAGACTGCGAGAAATATTCAGTGCTAATGGGTATCCTCTAAAGTTAATTGAAGCAACTATAATGAGCGTTATAAGTAAATTTAATCATGACTGGAAGTACGTGAAGTCAAATAAATCAAAAGATGACCGGAGGGTAATGGTTATACCTGACTCTAAACTAAGAAGAAAATCAAAATGTTTGCATCAAAATACAATATACGTACTATTTTAAAACAGACCCTTACCCTAGGTATTAAACTTCCCAACCAAAAGGAAAAAATAGAACCGTTAGACACATCAGGAGTATATGAAATTCCATGTAACGACTGTAACTTGATGTATGTGGGTGAAACCATGCGCCCGATTAAGGTTAGAAGAGGGGAACATAAAACCGCATGCAAGTATGCCCATGTTAATAGATCAGATCTTGCACGCCATACAGTAGAGACAGGACACACAATTAATTGGGATGGGTGCGGACGTATATCAATTTGTAACCGTAACAGATCGACTAAACTGATTAGAGAATCCATCGAAATTAAATCGAGAAATGACATAATGAATGAAACAGCCGTAGAAAAATCACTAGGTCCTATTTGGAATACAGCACTAAATAATGGTAGAAAACGAAGATTGCACGAATCAGAATCAGAATCAGAAACTCGCTCAAGTAAAAGAATAAGAACACTGGACTGATATTAACTTACAGAGGTGGAGATTGATTAATTCAATATCGCCTAATTTATTTTGATTATCTTATTATTTCATCCTTGATTACTTGTTATCTTATTTTATCTGTTATCTTATGTTCTGTTGTTAGTGTAGCGCCTTTAACATTATTTATCTATACATGATGGCAAGGTTTATTTTTATTTTATTTATTTTCTTTGCACTATTACTAGTATCTTCTTTATCAGGCAATTTTAATTTCTTTTACGGACCGTTTAATTTAACTTTCTACCCTATTGAAACACTATCCGTTTCTAATTTAATTTTGCTACCTATTAATTATTTACTCTATTCATAGTATCTTGCCCCCTTCTCACCGAAATGCCACTCGTAATTACTTCATTTAGAAAAGTAAGTGTAAAATAGGTCTGACGTGTGCAGTTAGGAAATGACAGTTATCATTTTAGTTTTACTTGTATGACCGTTACACGTGCCTGTAATTACATGTAACAGATTAGCTCTCAGTTTTAAGTAAACGCTCACGCACATACACACAAACACGCTTATCCAGTGAATAGTCAGATGTTGCCAAATCGCTGTAATTTCACTGGGATGAGTGTACACGTGCATTAACTGATTACTCCTCAATTCAAAACAAACGAGAACACATACACACAGGCATGACGTACGCTTATCTAGTGAGTTGTCAGTAATTGTCATTAAATCACTGTAATCTCATTGCGAAGAGTGTATACATGTAGACATATACACAAACCAATTTAACATACACTTTCTTAGCATTTTTTAAATAAACGTTATGTTTAAGATATCTAACAACAAGTATAAATGAGGCAGTTTAAACTAATATTTCCACTTGACATACTGATTGTCAACTTAGTGGGTGATGTGTTTGGCATTGAAAAAGATTTCCGTACCCGGAAATCGAAATATATGCAAAAATCATCATGATGACAGTGGATTCAAATATTTCGGTACGCAATCCTAAAATCAGGTAAATTGATTAGCCCACCAATAAGCCAGTTTCAATCCGATGTCCTTAATATCTTATTGGAGCTAGCTCCAGATTCCGATTCATGCAATCGTCTTTTCCTATCATTAGTTAATGCTGTATTCCACAGCGACTTATCAACAGCTGTTTTCTTCATAATATCAACCCATTATCTAATCAATCTCGTCGTCCTGTTACGAATACATAATGCTATTCATCTGTAATCATCCCAGTTAATAGTGTGTCCGGTCTCGACTTCATGATGGTCAAGATAAGATTTAGTAACATGTCAAAACTTACATGCACTTCTATGTTTGCCTCTACTTGCCTTTATTGGGCGCCTGATCTCACTAACATATATGACATTACAATCATTGCATGGGAGTTCATACGTTCCTTAGATTTCGAGGGGATCAATCTTTTCATTTGTGTTAGAGAAAATAATGCCTATGGTATGTGATTTTTTTGAAACTGTCCTTATATTATATTTTAATGCTAATGATTTTACTTTTCTACTTAATTTAAAGTCCGATAGTACCATGATCTTCCTTCTTTTATCAAATTAGTATTACATTTTCCTACAACATCGATCATTTTGATATAATTCAATGAAGAGGATAACCATTAGCTTTGAATATATCGTGCAGTCTACCTAATTCTAAATTCCTATGCTTTATGTCCGTTACTCAAAGGCTCCGTAGTGACAATGACCTCAAGATACCGGTTTTCATATATTACAGGTGATTGGAATTGCAATTAAGGAGGATTCTTGAGTAAATATCCTTCCTAAATCTTTTTCTAATTTCGGACCATTTCTAATTAACCTGACATCCAAAAATGGTAATTCCTCTGATGGTTTCCATTCAAGAATTAATTGAAGTTCGCTCATTTTATTCGTTAAATTTAATAAATTTACTATTAATTCACCATGGTTCCAGATCATTAATTTCATCCAAGAAAAGTAGATACATTTTTGGCTTCAGTGTAGTTTTATCCAAATGATGATTCTACAAATAATGCTTATAGATGGGATCGAAAGAGGTTGTCCCCGTTGGACACCTCGAATTTGTTTCTAAATTTTTTTCCTAAATTTAAAATAGATAGAGGACATACATATATGCATCATCTCCATGATGTGTCGAATCGTCATTTTATTTCCTTCTAATATTAAAGGGTGATCACCTATGAAACGTCGAAAACAATCCATAGCTTCGTTTACCGGTATATTCGTGTACACATATATTAAATCTAAGGTTACTAATCTATCATCTTCGTCTAGTACACATTTACGAACAATGTATTGTCTAAGAAATATAATATTCTCTTATTCTATGACTCACAAACTTAGAAATTTTTTATTCTGAGGAGTGTTGGACATTGACACTAATTCTTAATGTATTACCAGGTTTTTGCACTTTAACAAAACATGCCCTCCGGGTGCAACTGTATCCCTTTGTATGATCGTGTTACCATGCGCCGAATCCAATCCCTCACTACCATTCATATTATAGAAAAATACTTCTAATTTCTCTTGTAACTTATGCGTTGTATCTTTATATACTTCCGCATTACTTAACTGTTCTAAAATATTATTATAATCATATTGACTCATCAGAACTGTAGCCCCTCCTTTATCCGCTTTTAGACATAAAATGATTCGATATTGACTCCTTTCTGAGACGTTGAATTTCATATTTTGACTGAAGTTTATCCTCTCGATGTGTTAAAACTATTCAGGCAACGTCTGATACAAATTTCACCGTATCCTTATGCACCGTTTTGACATCCTCTGTTATTAACTCAATCCTAAAAGATCTTCATTATGAATGGCCATATTTAAACCACGGGTAAGGGGTTCAACTTGATTCCTCTTAAGATTTAGTGTTGATAGGTTTAAATTCCTTTGAATTACGAGAGGCTGTCAAATCTTCAATTTAGCTCTGAAAGGGTATCATCAAATGAAGTACAATTTTGGATATCAAGTTAATTATAAATAGTCTGAAATTAAAAAGAGATATTTAGGAAGGATACTTGTACGAGAATCCTTCTTAATTGCAAGTTCAATCACCTGTATCATATGAAATTTGGAATCTTAAATTCATTAACATTAAGAAGCCTTAGATTAACAGATATAAAACATAGAAAGTTGGAATTAGATAGACTGTACGATATTATCAAGACTAAATGTTATCTTTATTTAAAAAATGCAACAATGATGGACGACATAAGAAAATATAATACTAATTTGAGGTATAGTGTATAAAAGGAAGGAAGTGCGAAATATCATAGTTCAATCAGACTCCAAATTAAGCAGAAAAGTAAAAACAATAGATTTAAAATACAATATAAGGATCGTTTTTAAACAGTTATTTACAATAGGCATTAGATTCCTCAACCAAAAAGAAAAGTTTTAACTCTTAGCAGCATCTGCAGTGTATGGACTCTCGTGCAATGATTGTATGTTGGCAAGACCATACGCCCAATCAATGTAATAAGGGTCATACATAGAACTGCATTTAAGTTTGGACATGTTGCTAAACCAGATACTTCCCGTCAAGTAGTGGACACACTATGACGTGGGATGATTGGAAACGCATAGCAATATGTAGCGCTAAAAGGTCACGAAATTAAATCTGGGAGTGATATTTTGAATGAAAAGCTACTGAAAAATCGTTAGGTTCGATTTGGAATACATCATTAGCTAATGGTAGGAAAAGACGATTGAATGAATCAGAATCTGAAACTATTTCCAGTAAAAGATTAAGGACATCGGATTAAGACTGGATTATTACTTAATTAATGGTTAATCTATTATTTATAATATAGTCATTCTTAATTTAACCCTTATCTGCTTTGTGCAATCCCTACATATTGAGTTCACTTTAGTACTGCAGCATTTCAAGCGTTAAACGTGCAAAGGGTATATTAATATCTATTAACTGCAGCTTCATTTAGTTGGATGTACATGTGTATTAACTATATCTAACTGAATATTTTTTAGTTGTGGATACAAATACAGAAGCACATTTGTAACATGCGCCTATATAATGATATTTCAACAATTGATATTAAACAAGCCTCAGTGGATTGAATGACATTTCACACATGCGTGATTTGTTCGGATTTCTAATTTTATTAATTACAATGGAATGTGGTTATAATGAGTTTCTGATTTATTGATCTCTCTCCCCGCACCCGAAAATGTGAGGGCGATCTCAGATACGTTATTTCACATGGAGTGTATAAAACAAATAATGTAACGCATGTAAATGGTAAATTCATATTCATCCTATCTAGGCTCACAGACACGAACACACGAGAAACACAACTATCCAGTGGGAGTTCAGTCTGATGTATAAATGATTTGACTACAGAAATATCGTGCTTGCGTCATTAGTTTATTTTTTAAAACTTGTGATGATGGGTCAACTTAATGAAGACATCCGCGAATGGACGTCGAAATATACTACCTAGTAACACTTATTGTTAAATGTGTAGTCGTGCCAGACGCGAAGGGCAAGTCTCAGCTGCTAAAGGAATCTTTAGTTGCTGGCATCCTTGAAGACTGTGTCATTAGCCATGGTCAGCAGACTATCTAATAGAAGGAAAAGTCCAAATACAAACCATGCTCATTAGGAATGGGGGAGCAAGTGTTCTTTTACCGTCAACATATAACCATGAACGATATAAATTTTTATGACGTGATACTATGAAATCCACAAGGAAGCTGTATTGCTTGATGTTGTCTTGCCTTAAAGCTGACTTGGCCATACCGATGTTATATTGAGGTGTAGTTTACCTCACTTACGTGAGTTATCTAGATAAATATACTCATAGTAACTAGGTACTCTCTCTCTCTCTCTCTCTCGTAAATCTCAATAAAAATTATTGTTTTTGTCGTAATTTAAAATATTTTTTTGTTTTATTTGTTTCGCTTCTAATAGTTATTTGGCACTGAAACGTTAATTACTATTGGTTTTTGTATGGCTGTGCATGATGATGATGATGATGGCGAAATATATTGAGGAAAAAACAACTGGAATTCAGCCTGTGTTAGTCAAAACGCAGATTAGGTAATTTAGATTAATCCAGTCTCGATCTTTTTTCATTTTTAATGGTCTTATACTATCCCATTTAATTGAAGTTGAATTCAGCTGATTCTGCCACGTGAAATATGCCGACCTGGTTCCGTAGGCAAATCTTGCGTCTTCTCAGAAAGTACTGCTTCATTGGGAATTCTAATTTTAGGCATACGTGAAACGTGATCGACCGGAGCAACTGATGGAGCCTCATTTTTTAGTCTAACAAAAACACTTCTGCGGATGTCAATATTGCTCTTTCGTTGCTGGTGACAAATAAGGGCTATGCCTATCAAACAGCAGGGGTCAAATTGCTGTAACAATCAAAGAAAATTAAAAATTAGTGAAACTATAAATGATAGTAGCAATCATTTAATAATCGATTAAATAAGTCGTCTTGACAGGTGGGCTGAACACTTCAAAGATCAATTTTCTTGGGCACCCGCGTCAGTTCCGATTCCCAAAAGCATGTCTGCATCAACAGTGTGGAATGCTTGTCTTGAAGAACCATCCCAGTTAGAAGTACGCGATTTAATCTTATCTCTTAAACTCTACAAAGCGGCAGGCCCCGATGATTTACTTCCAGGGTTATTTAAGGATGGTGACCATATAATTTCAGGAGCGTTGACCAAACCTTTTCATACTATATGGAATGAGGAAACCGTACCTGTTTATTGGAATAAGTCGACCATCATTTCCATCTTCAAAAAAGGCAATCGATATTCGTGCGATAATCATCGTGGTACAAGCTTCACTCCGGTCGTATCTAGGTTATTTGCTTCGATTCACCTACGTCGCCTTAGCGCCTTACGTGAATCACTTACAAGAGCAAAACAAGCCAGGATCCGCGCAGGACGAGGTCTTATAGATAATAGTTTAACGTTAAGGCAAGCTCTTAAACAGAGATACTTATATCACCGTCCCCCAAGAGCCGTCTTTCTAGACTTCAAGGGTGCATGTGATTCGGTGGATCGCAATGTTTTATTCCATATCTTGTCGAAAAGCGGTGTGCCCACAAAATTTTTTAATATTATACGAGCTCTCTACACAAATACTTCTGGTCGCGTTAAGGTCTACAACAAATTAACGCATAACTTTACAACCAGCAGTGGTGTTCGCCAAGGTTGTCCACTTTCCCCATTTTTGTTTAATTTTGTAATCGATGCTATTATGAACAACACTCTCCCACACATTCAGGACGCTGGGAGATAAACTAGTCGATCTTGACTATGCGGACGATATCGTACTATTATTCGACAATCAGCATGCTGCCCAGACCACCTTAAATAGATTAACAGACATTGTTCCGTCTTTTGGTATGAAATTCACACCCAAATGTAAGATACTGTTACAGGATCACCCACCACTCACTCCAACGTTGCGACTGCAGAATGAAGATCTAGACATAGTCGACAGGTTTACATATCTTGGGAGCTCTATCAATAACGTAGGCAATATGTCAGACGAGGTGAGAATACGGATCGCGAAAGCTAGAGTAGCTTTCTCGAACCTTCGTCATTTATTGAGAAACGCCAATATTTCACTTTGCCTTAAAGGTCGTGTTTACAATGCATCTGTACGCGCAGTCTTACTATACGCTACTGAAACTTGACCTCTTAGAGTTGATGATTTGAGACGCTTACAGACATTCGATCATCGTTGTTTGAGAAGTATAGCACATTTATTATAGTCAAGGTTGCGGTCTTGACATTAACATGTCGAGTAACTAAGTAGTAGATTCACTCATCTGTAGAGCCGGACTATTTCAGCCCACAACCCAGCACTTGCCGCGGA
Source organism: Eudiplozoon nipponicum (assembly GCA_029291075.1). Lineage (NCBI taxonomy): Eukaryota > Metazoa > Platyhelminthes > Monogenea > Mazocraeidea > Diplozoidae > Eudiplozoon > Eudiplozoon nipponicum. The sequence continues at coordinate 15,841 of JAQBSW010008822.1, forward strand.
CAGATATTCTGGCACGTTGCTTCGGAATCTGGTGCTCTAACCACTGAGCACCAGATTCCGAAGCAGACGTGCCCAGGTTCTTATCCTGTCCGCGGCAAATTCTGGCCAGTACTTGATGAGTTCCCAATAAGGACGAAACCGGTCTACTGGATGAATTGCCTTTTTACAATATACAATTCTTAGCTTATGCTGACATATGTAAGTAATTAATGGGTCAGGTGCTTATATCAAGACCGCAACCTTGATTATAATAATTGTTATCACCACCCGCGCAACCAATGTTCGTTTAAGTATAGCACATGTTGGTTACCAACAACGAATAACTAACGTTGACATCCGTAGACGTATTTTTGGATCTGAAAATAAGTGCTCGTCTTTAGAAAAGCAAATAAGGCTCCATCAACTTCGTTAGCTCGGTCACGTTTTGCGTATGCCCTCATTTCGATTGCCCAATAGAGCTCTGTTCTCTCATCCAGCGCCAAATTGGCGTAAGAAATAAGGTAGTCAGATTTTGACATGGCAGAAACAATTAAAGTCACTTACATCCAAATTGGGTAGTATAGGACCCAATCGCCTGTCAGGATGGGGTCCTCGTGCGCATCATAGTTCTTGGTTAGAAACCATTAGTGATATGGCATCGAATCGAGCTCAGTGGCGATCTTGTTGCAGATGTCTAGTAGAATCTTAACTTTTTTTTCTTAGTAGGGAAAAGTTATTTGCGAGGTTTGCTCTAATAGTGTTGTGTGGAGGTTTATTTGCCTTATTTCTGTGAGTTATCCTAATGAATTTACGCATAGTAACTGGGTATTCCTTCTCTCTCTCTCTCTCTCTCTCTCTCTCTCTCTCTCTCGTAAATCTCAATAATAATTTGTCTGATATATTATTTCTGTTTTCATTTATATATTTTTTCACTCCTTATGGTTATATGGCAGTGAAACACTAGTCACTTGTGAATTTTGTATGGCTGGACATGACGATGATGATGAACAATCAAAGATTTTGGATTCTTATAGAACTGTTTCACTGGCGTATTAAAAACTGCACATATGGATAAAGTTTGTGTACATCCTTTAAGACGAAGTGAGATATTTTCGTGTTGCCACAAATTACGTAGTTTTCGCAAGACTACTATATCTATGATTTGCATATTCATTTCGTAACACATATGGCTTTAGTTATTGATACAAATACCAAAATATGTGAACCTGTCAAATATTTACAAATCTTTGTATTGAGATCAAAATCTGAGTAAGCAGCATCTATCATTTACATTAAACTTCAACCCAGTAAAAAAGTCCTCCGTTTTGATTATCTACTTTCGTTATGGCATATTTGAGTAGGCGGTGGGTGGTATATATTTATATTTTGTGTTTAATTTATGAATTATTGGTTATTTTCGTATTACTTGTAACATCTAGAAGCGAAGATGATAGCTCTTCTATGGTATTATCGACCCGAAAGTATATCTCCTAATACCAAGTTGTCCTGCGGTAGTGTTCCTGCTACTACGTCAAGCGGTTTTGTGAGCAACTCATCTCATAATGACTTAGCTGTGGCGACCAGCTCCCCATCAGCGTCTAGTATCAATTGTCATAACTCCCCTGCAAACCGCGCTGTTAGTTCGTCAGTCAGTGCAGGCGATTCGTCTCTTGCTGCATCAATTCAAGTAAGCACAGTACTGGTAAATGGCGTAGTACAGCAAACTAATGGTAGTTGTGTTTCACAAGCCAGTTCCGGTGTTAATCATCAGCAAAATTTGACATCTTCAACAATAGCCGCTGTCTCGGCAAAAGCCTCGTCTGCATTGGGTCAACAGGCAAAATCTAATTCAAACGCTAACAATGGCACTACTGCTGGTATTATTGGTCTTGAACAGGACGATGAAGCCGATTGCCAACTGGTGGGTGCAGAAATATATGCCAGCCGACACTGCGACTCCAACCCTGTGCAATGCATTGAAGATAGAGCCTATGTACTACCGATGGATGCATTTGCAAGGTTTATGGCACGTGTTCGACATAAACAGGTTTGTTACCACATTACCAATCATGGTCTACACGGGTGGTGACAAAAAATCTTTGAACTAAGTTGAGCTTGATATATAACATGGCAGTATAACTGTCACATGGAATGTTGCGTCTCGATCTTCCATGATCATCATTAAAGCGCGATGGCAAACTGATTTACAAGAAAAAAACAGCAGTTAATTTATACGTATTAGAAAACCAGATATGCGGCTCTTACCTTTAGTAGTCTCATATACATTATAGTTGACTGGTAATATCAACTACACATTTTAAAGGCAGACTAGAAAATTGCTTTTTTGCAGTTTTCGCCATATATATATATATATATATATATATATATATATATATATATATATATATATATATATATATATATATATAAAAGTGGTAACATCTACTAAAATCAATTTTGCGAGCTTCGTATAAGCACCAGTCCAATTATATTTGACCACTCGCGCACCATAAAAAACTAACGTCAGTCACACGTAATCGCGTTTCGACCTTCCATGATTATCATCATTGGAGAACGACGGCAAATTGATTAATGGGGATTAAACCGAAGTGGGTACCTAAGGAAAGCAAAATTAGATATGCGTCTCTTTTCTCAGAAAATATCGGCTGCACAATTTATCATTCGCGCAAGGAGATGGACAATTCCTTAAATCGAGTACGAGAGCTTGAGGTAAACATCAATTCCAATGTGCTTGACCAATCGTATGAATAGTCCGCAAAATATTTCTTCATTGCGAAAAAATAGCACTGATTATCATGGAAGATCGAAACGCGTCAATACGTGCGACTGGCTGATATATTTTGTGCGACTGGCTGATATATTTTGTGCGACTCGTTTAGTACATTGAGGTTGTTGTTTATCCTTACTACGCAAATTTTATACAAAGAAGAATAATCACTTAGCTTATTCAAAACGTCTTCTATAAATTACAGACTATTCATGTATAATAGTAGTAATTAGTAAATTGGTGGGGCAGTCAAGCTAGCATCCGATTTCATTGTTTAAATTGGTGATTAAGGTAGTTTATCTTGTAGACTATTGCAGAAGCAACTTTCCAGTAACTTATAACAAACTTCCCAATAATACTTACAAGTTCAGTCTTCTGGACCAGTTGATGGAGGTAAAATGTTTGCATCTTATCATCTCTAGTACCGTAAAACTTGTTTTTATTTTTTTCAGTTTGGCGTTCCGAGGCCGCCGTTAAGCCGCGTTGTTCCGCTCAGACCCTGTAGTCGATACCCAACGTTCGGCAGTCTTTCTTCTCCGATTTGGGAGAATCGGCAACTGTCAGCTGGTTCGGTAGGTCCATTTTGTTTTTTATTTGGACAGTCCTGTTATACATAAACTAAAATTGATTTCACTTGACTTTTCCTAGTGTTTGTTCCAGTAACTAGATGGGCTTATATTTTCTTTTTAATTGGTATTGTGTAGCCTCCCGTTACGATCATGCCACCTGCTTTTGCCTGATCTGCGTTTTGCTTCTTCAAGATATGTCGACATACATTGTTGGATGTCTTATTCAGTTAACTCATCATCAAAAGTTTAAAAAAACTTATCAATCAAGCACCCGCTATTTTAATATTTTGAAGCCTGGAATACGACCTAATTATATTCACACTTTTTAAATGTGCCAGCTAGATATTTTTCTATAATGTGCCGATTATTTTCTGTCCTGAGCATTCTTGTTTTACTATTCTTTTTATTCACCGAGGAGTCCATTTGTGATTTCCTGTACTATTACCTACATTTTTACAGTATTAACCTAGTTTATTAATTGAAGCAAAGGGCACTTTTTCGCGTAAGTGTACTCTTCATTTTATGTAAATTCCGATTACCTTAGTAGCCCACTAGCAAATCGATGTTCACTTCAGCGGATGATAAGCAGTGTTATTTATTGATGACGAAGGAACTTTCCATACTGTTTAACATGATTTTAGTAAATATTCGCTGAGTAAGTATATGCACCGTTATGTAGGTTTTTATACCGTAATCACGTAAACCCTATGGAATTGACTTGCATTCCAAATCAAGATACATTAAATAACTTAGTGGAGATTACAAATAAATTTAAACTATTAACCACTAGTGTTATCCTTTTGAACTTAACTAAAATCACCGTTGCCTTCCATAAAGTCGATATCCTGGTATTTGTTTAGTTGGATCAAATATTTAAACACAAACGTATTGCACCACTTAAATGCACGTCAGTTACTTAGGCATTGAGAGTGGAATGTGTGGAGTACGGTTTAAACATTTAAAGGAAAATCTCAATATCGTTATTAAATTCATTTAAGCGTAAGACGATATATTGAGACATCTATAGTTAATTGCAAGATATATTTTGAAAGTATGAAATGTGACCCGGTGAACAAGACTATGTCAATTCATCTGTTTTCAACAAAATCCTGTAATTGTAATTTGGCTAACCTAACGGACCGCATTTTAGGCTATAAAAATTAATACCGGCACATTACTAAATAAATATTTTTTGAATTTGTATTTTATTTTTGACAATACAGACGGATAAATCAAAAACTATTGAAGAGTTCCCTGATGATGCCAATCTGGCAAACGTTTTTCTTTGTCGTGCCCTTTATGATCTTCGAACACGTCGAATAGTGCGAAACCCAAACTTGCTTTCGGCTCCACAGATCAATAATTTGCAGCATTTTAGCGGGCTTTTTGCAGGCCACAATCTGTTGGGGGAGTCTGTGACTTCCTCAGGCGTCCAACAGGCATCTATAAGTCGCACGTCAACACCAAGGTCTACAGTTCGGGCAAATGATACAAGTATCAATAGTGGCTTCAGAACTGCGACAGGCCGAAATGCTCTCGTAAACAATCCGCCTCCAGTGCCTTTACTCACCGACATTTCTGATTTTCCATCGACACTCGATTTAACACTTCCTTTGTCTATTGATATTATCGATCAGTTTGGTACCTCACAAGCGAACACTACAACGCCAATGACTGCAACTACAACATCGCAACTAAGTGAATCAAATGCTAAAATTGTCAATCCGCATAGTGAGGAAAATTTCGAAGGATGTACTCAGGAGTTAAATTTGCCAGGAAATATTAATACTAAAGAGGATGTTTTGGTTGTTGATATAGAAACTGAACACCGTCAGAATAAAAACGATGAACCTATAAATAATATGAACATTAGATGTAGAATTCAACAAAATACCTCGAATAATAATAATATCTGTGTCAATTCTGAAGAAGTTGCCAAAACATGTTCGTTTTCTTTAGACAAAATAGTTAAGCATAGCAGCTCCACTCCAAAGTCTGGAAACAGTCCGGTGAAATCAAACAGCTGTGTGAACAATTCAGTTGTAAGAGTTATAGATCGAGTTGTTTCAAATAATGCCAAATCAAAAAATGTATCCAGAGTTGAAGAGTTGTCGCGCAAATGGGTAGATTGTGACAGCATTATTAATTGTGAGAAGCTAGCAGGTGCAGAAAACGTTGATGTTAAAGTTCAGACAAGTGTCAAAGACACAATATCAAATGATTTAGACACGAAAGAAATATCAGTAAAGGCTGATTGTAAACCCGTGTCTGTCATTGAAAAGTCATCAATCTGTGATCAAAGTTATGATGATGACGACGAAGAGGAAGTCTGTTTATTGATTGATCTAAATGCAGATTCTACCGATAAGATTTCACCCAATTTAGTTGATGCATCTAAGCCGCTTCATAACAGCGACAGTATTGATGCGCATCAGACTAACTTTCTAGATGCTAGCTCAAATTCCGTTAACAATTTGAACTCACACGTTGAGAATAATCAAGCCAGCAAAAGTATTACTGGTTCTATATCACGCAATATTTCAAGTCTTATTTCTGACAATAAAATTACTACGAAGCTTAATTCGCAGTCCGAAACTGCTCCTAATATTGTTAGTACAGCTGACTCTCTGACAAGCAAAGCTGTAATGTTCCCCGTTTGTACCATCGAATCAGAGACCAATAAAAGTGGTAAATTAATCTCTCAGGGAGTAGATAGCAACAATATTATCATTAATAAAACCGTTCCTGAAAGTAGTTCTGCTAACGGAAATGGAATCGATGCGCTTGAAATTGACAACAAAGTCAAATTGCTACCTGTTAATGATGCCATTTCTTGTTTAAAATATAAAAATGAAACATCATTAAATATGTTGGCGAGTAATGGCTGCAACAAGAACAATTATTTGGAATCATCGAAAAATACAAACATTAAAGAGTCGAGTTGTGCCGGCCCTGTCGACACTAAATCTCACAGCAATCGCAATAATCAGTATTCCAATACGAACCAATCTAATCACTTTACTTGTCAGCAGTTTCAGCAACAACAAACTTCAAATCATTCAGCTCTTTATACACCCGTCATATCTACTATGTCAGATCGCTCTTTGCTGATGGAGACCAGCGCCGATATGTCAGTCAACTGGGCTGAACACGGCGAACAAATTGCATTATCCTTGGGCTCTTTTGGAGCAGCTAGCGCAGGCAACCAAGCTGCGTCCTCTGTACATTCCCAACCATCTCCGGAGCTAGCTTTAGCGCAATTGACTGTCTGTAATGTAGAAGCGATTAATGGGCGTGGTCATTCAAAATCCACTAGTATCCCAGGCCATAATAATGTTGTAGCACAATTAGTCCCCGCTCAAAGTCAAATACATCATAACCAGAATCAGAATTATAGTCATACTGCACAACCATTTAATGCATCCAACTGTGGTCCAATAACCATTTCACATCAACATACACAACACAAGTTTCCGGCATTAATAAATTCGAATATCTCAGTTGTGAACAATAGATTGCCAACAATTCAACAGGATCGAACAATAACACAAAGCAAAAATCCTTTACAACCTTTGGTACCAGTAGGCTATTTTGGTCAGTCAGAAAATCAGAACACTGCTTATTCTTCGCATTTAGTAAGACCAACAAATCAGCCGTACTATCCACAAATGATGGGATGTGCTACATTGTATGCGCAACAATCATCGCCTGCTCTGCAGACGTCTTCATTGTCAAATGTGATGCCGACTAATGTTTTAGGGCTAGGGCAAGTGCATAATCAGCATCCGAGAATGAGTGGTGTTTGTTCTAAGTTATCAACTAATAACTCGGAAGATTTTACTCGGTTTCATGTAACAATTCCACAGCATAATCAAGCCTCATATTGTCAAACGTCGACCATTACTGTCAACTCTACACCCAATTTTCCACTTAATGTCTTTACTAGAAATTCTGTATTAACGCCTCAGTTGCAGCAAAATTTTTACAGTGCGCCCAGTCATCAAGGGATAATTCCCAGTGATGGATTAGTTCGGTCAAATATCGATCCTATTGTGTTACCAACTCCTCATTCACATCTTAATCCATTAGTCGTTATGGACAGCAGGTTCCCTGTTGGCATACCGGTTAACGCATCGTTATCACAGACATCGTCTTCTTTGGCAGCATCTTCAGTGGCCTGCCAGCCACTTGTAAATGGCGGAACTGGTACAGTTGTTGATTTCTGCCAACAAGAACGCAGATGTAAATAAGGTAACTCTGGGCTACTTATATTTTGTTCATTATAATAATGAGCTTACGTGATCCTGCCAGTCAAACTATAGCCGCAAACTAGTGTATTTTATTGTTTTTCTAAATCTAAGCCCACTCTGCTGTTTGGTTTTTGCCATGTATTTTGTACTCCATCAATAAATTTCAGGTAATTTCGTGACTTGGTGGTGCGATTTAGTAGTTAATTTGCTCTTACACTACTTCGAACGGTCATTATTTCAACCAATTCGCTCTCATTTTACATCGACTTAGAGCTATGTTCTTTTGAGACAAGTGTTTAAATATTCAGATATTACAATGAGTCATAATTTCAATAAATTCAACGTTTTAACTAACAAACTTAGCTTCTTTTCGCACGTTTTATGTTGCGCTTTTTCTTTTATTTGTCATTTGATTGTTTTTTCCTTGTCATACGACGCTTAGACGACTGAATAGAGAAATTATGTAAACGATTAACACGAACGTTAAAAGAACATTTATTTAGTTACAAAAGCATATGACTAAATTTAATTGTAATTTTTTTCTCTGCTGTACACTTGATCGTATCGTTGAGCAGAACTTCGTTATAATATGCCAAAATTGGCATCAAATATTCGAAGATGCATTGTTAATACTTTAAGGTAATTTTGATTCATTAGCGAACTATATCTGGATCTATTTTTCAAATGCTGTGAATGTCCAACAGATAACCATTTTCCAAATTACTTATCATAAATTTTAAGATAGTCTAATTTATAACTCACTGTACTGACATCTTTTTGATTATATTGACTCAATTGTGTAACTACTTGCACCTGTATATTACCTTTATATATAGTGAACCATTTTTTTTTGCTTTATTTTCTGTCGATCATTATAAATTTACTTATGTGGCATATCACTTATTTCATTCGTGATATTCTTTTTATATTAATCTCTTGTTTGCAATATGTTATTGGTCAAATTCCAATGTGATGAACTTTAACTGTATCCTATGTACATACGTAAAAGCAACAACCCTATCGTAAATATGCATGCATTCGATTTTTATTTTCAGCATTGATGTCCTTATATCTGCGCATTATTAGTGTAAATCTTTAGAATTGTGTACACCGAAATATGTTGAGGAATTTCTTTTTGATTTATTATTTGTTATAAAAACAAATTATTTTATTAGAATCTACTGTTTGTAATTGGTAAGACATGGCTATATTATATATATATATATATATATATATATATATATATATATATATATATATATTGTTGAAGAATTATTTAATACTAAAAAACGTGATTTGTCTAAACACGGATTTGTAATGGCAAGGGTTTTTGGATAATTTGTTGTGAGCTACATCAGGTAAATAGTTTTCATTCTAAATTATATGATTTTCTTTATGAGCTTTCACTCAAATATGGAATAATAGACAGTCTGCCACAGTCTATAAGATTATTTATATGGACAAATAGGATGGCAGAAATGACCTAAGCAATTTTTAGTCACTACGCGTAGTTGGGATTCTTGTATGAAATATAAATAATATTTTGTAGCTAGTTGGTTCGTCTGTGTAGTAAATAAATGTTATATACGGGATGAAGGCTTGTGCCTAAAATGAGTCTTGTTGCATCATTTCAACCAAATTCACATATGATATTAATCAACTTTAGGAATGATCAGAGTATTTTTGTTGCACAAAATTGTTTAAGCTAGCTGCATGCATGTCTTAATTTGAGAGCTGATTTTAAAATTGCACTGTTTTAACGGAATTTCCGTTGGTTTATTAAAACCAATGTTTTATTTGAGTAAAATAACAAACCGCCTTTCAGATGCCAAGATTTGTTCTGTTTATGCACATTCTATTTTAATTTATTTGACACAAAGATATTGAAAGTAAACTACGCTTATATTACATTACAATGTAATGTCGGGTACTTGAAGTGTGTGAAAATCTCTTACGAATTTCCGATGATCCTTGTACATAATGTACAATTTTTATTTAAAGAAACAATGAATAAAATACCCCAGTTACGTTTCTTTGCACTAAATTGGTTTATATTAAACATTACAATTTGTTTCATTGGTTTATATTTTTTAAATAAAATATTTAAAAGCTCACAATAACCACGTTGTCATATCGGCCGATAAAATGACGTAATTGCTCACTTGTTGGTAGCATGTCGAAATATAAATTAATGGATTGTATTATTCGGTCAACTTTTTAATACATATATCATAACCACCGTAATGCCTACATTTAATAGCCAACTTTCCGTATATTCACACTTTTAACAGATATTATTTTCGTTAATTCAAAGTGAACATATTACAAGTTAAATTAATTTGAGTCAGCAAAACATGAAAATGTTCTAGTAAGCCTGTTATCCGATAGGAATAAAATACTCTTTTACCCGCGCTTTTGTAGTTATTAATTAATAAATAGTCATTGGTCAAAATAAATAAATACGGGCTTTGTCATTAACCTTCTTAACGTCGAATTAGCAAATCCAATGTAATTTGACTACAGTTTTTGGTTATTAAAATTATTGTAACTTCCAGATCCAACGTCTTCGGATTTAAACTTTTTTTATATATAAAATAAGTATTTTTTATGTCCACTGATGGCAATTTATTTACACTGCGAAAGCAAATATCGTCTTCGGCGTTAATGAAATTACCTTGCTTACTTTGTTTATCAAAAATATCAGCTGGTATTATTGGGTATTACCTAGAGTAAATATTTGAAAGCCAATTTTTTTACTTGTACGGACTATTGTTGGACTATGCAGAACGACTGACAATAAAAAATACATTAAATTGCTGAGAATTTTATGCCTGGCACATCTATTTAGGAAACATATAGATTATCTATATAGCTAAACGAAAATCGGCTGCGCCTGCGGTGATAACAAATATTGAAATCAAGATTTCGATCTTGACGCAAACACCAGTCCCATTATATACATAAATTTGTCGGTATAATATAAGCGATGCATAATGCATCTGGTAAACCGGCTTTGTTCTTATTTGGAACTCTTCATGTAATATCCAGAATTCGCCAGTTTCGAGCCTTATCCGCGGCAATTTCTGGGTAACACGTGAAGAGTTCCCAATAAGGACGAAGCCGGTTTACCGGATGCATTACCTTTTCTGCATTATGCAACGCTTGGATTATACCGACAAATGTATGTATATAATAAATAAATAATATTGATTAAATTCAATAATGATGCTTGTTTATTGCAATATTTTCTAGACTAATTAATACTGAGGCGTTATTTTCCATCTGCTTACGTAGCTTACTTCTTAATTTGGACTAAAATTGAAGTAAATAATCTAATATGATCCCATTTTTGGCCTATCTGTTCTCGTAAGGTCATTCATTATTAGCGGACTGCAAACGCGAGGTTTGATGCTTTATAGGTAAAATTCCATGCTTTTGCATTTTAATGTGAAATTTATATTTGTAAAATTATTTTACTACTGTCCAGAAATAGCAGTTGACTAGAGGAAATTGGAATATTTATTATATAACATTTTTTTCAGATGCTGCAAATAGAACATCCAGTTAGTTATTATGATGATGAGACTAAATAAAATGGAAACATTTTTAAAATAACCATGAGACTTGTTTGTCCATGTATTCTAACAAATAACTTGCTATTTTATATTTAGAGTAATTGCGAATCTTGTACGAATACATTCCTGAAATTGAGTTACTACAACCAACTGATCTGTCCTCTGCAACGATTGGTTGTTTTTTTCAAATGACTATTAAATATAAGCGTGGTGGCTTCGTAGTTGCTAAATGATCATTATCCAACTTTAACAGTCTAGAATCAAATCTTGCTATTCTGTCTATTATTGACTGAGAGCCTTGTCGTATGCAATATCAGCACTAATTTGTAATATAAGTGTGGTTCTCTATTTTGTAAATGAATTATTTTATCATTTAATATATTGATGTGTAAGTATATATATATATTTATATATATGCAATGCTTCAGAAGCGAAATATTTTTGTTTCTTTACGCTTTTTAAAATGTATTTAACTCATCACGTCAACGAGCTTTCAGGATTGCCTAACGTTTCACTAGTACTGTTGTGAAAAAAATACGAAATAACTATATTCATACATTCGCAGCTTACGTTCTTACAGAGTCAACATGCCTGTCATTGATAAGTGTGGCATACATTTCTTTTGTCCTATTTTGCAAACCTAATAATCCGTATTATCACTAATTATCATATGAAAAGACAGTTACCTTGAATGACTTTTTTGATGACATGATTTCAATTTGTGAATTATATAATTACTAAAAGAAACTTGAATTTTACATAACCGTATTCGTTTTGGATATTGATTGGACATCAACATTACTGTAACCTCACAATGATCGTATGCGCCTGGTATGATCTAGCATGATGCAGGCATACTATTTCATAATCTTGACAAGATTATCCAAGCTATGTTAATAAAATTCATACGATTGTACTTCAATGCATGGCATTTCTTAATTTTACTGCGCTTTAAAGAGTTTTAATGTAGTGTATACTTGAGATACTCAGTAACTCTGGTAAAAATGTTAATTTTTTCATAAGTTTAGATATAATTATATAAGCTTCAGACATGAAATTAGTGAAGTTCCTAAACATTAACATGAAGACAATAAATAAGTTTGCGCGGATAGTTTCAAAGATTACTTTAAACAGGATTGCGAGCTTAATAGAAACATCCCATTACATATAAATTTGTTAGTACAAACCAAGCATTGTATCAGAGAGTACAGGAAATTCCTCCAATAGATCGGTTTCGTACTTATTCGATCTCTTCAAGTACCATTCTTAATTTGCCGCGGACAGGAGTAAAACGTCAGGAACATTTGCTTCGTATTCTGTGACAATCCACTGCTTAACGCTGCCGTGCCAACACGACCAAGACGCTGACTTAGGTCGAGGCTGTCAGAACTTTAGTATTGTATACACTCAGATAATACTTAGTTCACAGCGCCACAGCAATGATTTTGGTACAAAACAATTATAAAGCCATTAATATAAAAACGGTCGCGAGCTATTGTAGGATGTTACTCTACACGAGAATCCGTTTTGTAATAGATCATGAAAAGATCCAGTATAATGCGCCAACGTACAAGATCCAGGACGAGCTAAATACGCCATTGTACATAAGATGGAATTCCAGTGGCTGCCGCCGCTTTTTTCGCGTCACTTCGTTCATGAAATGTATGAACCCGCTTAATTAACCAGTGATGGGACATCCTAGTAATTATGAATGGTTTCGACTCTATGCTATATGAAGGCTGGGAGGGAAATTCACTTGTTAGGAGAATGCACCTTAAAATAGCTATAATACCATAAGCAGATTTTAGTATCTCACCTTTAGCCTGAAAATGAATCTTTGAACTCATTACCAGCATCAAACAATGTATTTCGCCACTCGGTTTGACGATACAAACCACGAAAATTGGATAATGAATGTTAACTGTACTCAAATGTACTAAATTCTGATAGATAGATTGGTTACTAAAGCGCAGGACACGAGATGCAGAGATTAATCGATGGAATTCATCAGTATTTTGATCTCCAAATTACGACTAGGTTACCGAATCAAATTGGTGCATCCAGGAATAGTAAATGTACAAAGATTTCTAGTGGTCTACTCCGCAGCAAATATTGCGAAACCAAAATTGTAATGCACGCACTTTAAGCATGAATTTGCTTTTAGAGGCGCAGAGGATGGTAGGCTAACTTTTCTTTAAATCGAGGCGTAACTATCTGTACTAAATATAGGAAAAAATCTGTTGTATCAGCAGTTTATTCTAATTACAAATTATGAACGTACCAATCTGTTAAATACAGCCAGTTCCACACCACTATATCATTCAATCAGATATTCAATATGCACTCCAGCGTTCTCTTCGCTGGACACTTCGTCGCCTCATATCAAAGATATAACAGTAAGCAGAGTTTAGTGGAGAAGTCAACTCAAATCTGTGCATAGATTGACTTTTTAACTAATCTTTAAGGAGTCAAATTTCCGTCAATGCAAAACTACGTCTAAGAGAACATTTAGAACGTGTTCCATTTAGGCATTAAATGGTGGTCTTTTCATGCCGCGCTTTATATCTTGGCAGTGGCGTTTTACTCTCATTTTAGTTCGTTAAACATACCAGAAATCATAAAATGCATATCCGGCTCCTTGAAAACCCCCGAAAACAAGAAATATAATCCATGAACACTTTATTTACATACGTATCACAAGAATTTAAATATGAATTTCCATTGTCGGTCTGTATCATAATAGCTTCCTCTATCCAACCGGTATTACGGTTATTGGGCGAGCAAGACTTTGAACACGACAGAACAATAACTGTGGATATTCGTAAAAGCCATGCTGTTTGCTCTACGTTTAAATTCAACTTCTGAGGCAAGACTGGATTGATGAACTTCAGATGATTATTCAGACTGGAAAACAACTGCAATTCGAAAACTCTAGCGGCACTACAGTGGCAGCAGTTCATGTTGTCAGACAAAATTTTTACAGGAACTCTTCCGTCGAACACAGGCATACCTGCCCAGCAATATCGTATCACTTCCAAACCGTAATCAATCACAGTTTTTCGACATAAATAAGATTTCAAAGCACCTTTGAAGGAACTATTTAAGGATAAACTCGTTATTATATTAGATGCGACTCCATTATTATCCTTATTGCCGTTATTGATAACGTCACCACAATCGCTATCTTCACTATCTGAATCAAACTCAGCATCAATCCTTTCTTTTAACAGCCAAGAATGTAGTGTTGATTTATCTTCATCAGAATCATTTGAATCATCGGACGTTTTCACGAGTTTAGATAGTTCTTGAACATTAATAACATGGCCCTCGCAATCTGTTATGTTTTCAGGAACATTAACTTCATTTATTAAGCATTCTTCATCATTGTATACGTCAATAAAATATTGCTCAAAATGACCCTTTATGATAAAAGGTTCAGACGACTTTTTGGGAATTTCATTTTTTATCTAAAAACAGGATTTTGGACAAAGAAAATCAATAAATATGTTAGGAAAAAGTACATTAAGAAATCGAAAAACGTTTTTGGAATAACACCCAACAAACTATCCGCGAAAGTGTTGTCTAAATATGAATAATAAGCTCATACATTTTTTAAAGTGAGCTATAGAATACAAGTGTTTAGACTGACGTTTGCTCAATTGAGCTGCTTAAAAAACCAGACGGTGTAGAGATTCTTATACTAAGAATTTTGAGATTTTAAAGCTTTACCAAGCAATAAGACAAAAGTCTTGTATTGATCTGCTTCAAATAAAAACAACTTAATTTTTATTCAATTAAAAATACAACGAATAATCACAAAATAATTTATATAATTTAACAAGACAAGTGTACCTAGAAATGAAAAATAAGAAGAAAAGTAAGCATACGTCAATATTTCAAACATTTGAAAATACATAGCCTAGAAAAACTCATAAATTCTACGAGAACCAATCACCTTTATAAACTATTGATGAATTATCCACATGACTAATGAACTATGTATCAACAGCTAAATGTGATTCTTTAAATCAAGTTTGCGTGCTTGAAGTAAACACCAATCCCATTGTATTTAACCAGTCATCGAACAACATAACATTTTTAAAATAACCATGAGACTTGTTTGTCCATGTATTCTAACAAATAACTTGCTATTTTATATTTAGAGTAATTGCGAATCTTGTACGAATACATTCCTGAAATTGAGTTACTACAACCAACTGATCTGTCCTCTGCAACGATTGGTTGTTTTTTTCAAATGACTATTAAATATAAGCGTGGTGGCTTCGTAGTTGCTAAATGATCATTATCCAACTTTAACAGTCTAGAATCAAATCTTGCTATTCTGTCTATTATTGACTGAGAGCCTTGTCGTATGCAATATCAGCACTAATTTGTAATATAAGTGTGGTTCTCTATTTTGTAAATGAATTATTTTATCATTTAATATATTGATGTGTAAGTATATATATATATTTATATATATGCAATGCTTCAGAAGCGAAATATTTTTGTTTCTTTACGCTTTTTAAAATGTATTTAACTCATCACGTCAACGAGCTTTCAGGATTGCCTAACGTTTCACTAGTACTGTTGTGAAAAAAATACGAAATAACTATATTCATACATTCGCAGCTTACGTTCTTACAGAGTCAACATGCCTGTCATTGATAAGTGTGGCATACATTTCTTTTGTCCTATTTTGCAAACCTAATAATCCGTATTATCACTAATTATCATATGAAAAGACAGTTACCTTGAATGACTTTTTTGATGACATGATTTCAATTTGTGAATTATATAATTACTAAAAGAAACTTGAATTTTACATAACCGTATTCGTTTTGGATATTGATTGGACATCAACATTACTGTAACCTCACAATGATCGTATGCGCCTGGTATGATCTAGCATGATGCAGGCATACTATTTCATAATCTTGACAAGATTATCCAAGCTATGTTAATAAAATTCATACGATTGTACTTCAATGCATGGCATTTCTTAATTTTACTGCGCTTTAAAGAGTTTT
>JAQBSW010008823.1:0-32029 GCA_029291075.1 Eudiplozoon nipponicum
AAAGTCCATCTGACACGACAATTGAAAAGATCAAGGTAGAAATCATTAACAGTATTCTTTAAAACTGACTGAAGCATTGATTGCTATGTTGTTCAACGACTGCTTATACAATGGGTTTGGTGTTTACTTCAAGCTCGCAAACTTGATTTAAAGATTTGATACTACCACTCACGCAGTCATTGATTCTTTACTGATTAGCAATTATTCATCAGAAAATATAGTAATAGGGCTGGTACAAGATTGGTAAGAAAAGTACTTCCTGTAGGTTGTAGCGCAGCCTAACCTAGATACCGAAATATAAGAATAATATCTATTAGAATGTATTATTTAAAAATGATGAGATCTTGATTTTCTGTAGAATTCAGAACTTCAGTTTATAGCAGTATGCGAACATCATTTGTACAGCTTTCCCTTTGCTAAACTCAAGAGGCAGCAAACAGCAGACAATGCTGAGGGTCCGGTGAAGCTGAATTATAGAAAAGCATCATTAAAATTTAAAATGATAATCAACTAGCGTTTTGATCCAATAGCGAGAAGAGATCCTGAACAATGTTTGACATTCACTCGTGCTGTGTTATAAGACGTTATTATCCCGAATAAATTTCAGATGGTTTGCTAGTGTAAAAAAATAGATCACATTTCGTCCTTGTTGCCTTTAAAGAATGTAGCACATAAATTCAGATAAACAGTCTTTTTAAATACATCCTGTGGAAGTACTTTTATCTCCGCTGGTAGTTTGTCGGAAACGCTTTTTGCCTTAGAAGAAGGCTATACTTTAATGAATATATTATGATTATGCTTAGATTAGATAGAGGACTTCCAATTACGTGTGACATGGAGGTGGTGTGATTGAGAGAATTTCAACAACAAAAGTCTAGTAGAGAGTTAGTGCAAAAAGAATATTACACCTATATGAGGAATAAATTATAATGGTAGGAGATTTGAAAGAAGGAGGCGTTTTTTCAGATGTGATTATTTCATTTCAATTTATACAATTGTAAAGTAGATTAAATGTGAACGAGTTAATCAAGTGTCTGGATTTTTAAATGAACCCTTTTATAGCAGAAGTTGAAAGGGAAAAAGAAAGGATGCTTGGCAGTTATAGGGATTAGGGAAGATCTCTCGGTGATAGACGTTGATCACTCCTTTGTTAGGGAGATAAAAGATTATAATAACTGTAGAGTATCTAACAAGGTATAACTGAAAGGTAAAAATTCGAATCCAAAAGAATTGGAGGCATTAAGGCGCTTGGGCATAAGAGTGGACTGATCACAAGCAGATAACTCGCCAACACAGCAAACAACTCTGTCACTTTAAAGGAAGGAATAGCCACTAATGGGGAATATATTGTCATTGTGAATATTGGCAGATAACCAAGTTTTAATTAACAAGCAAATGCCTTGCTCGTTCGAAAAAAATAAATACTCATAATTGAATGTATTTTGAATGGAGACCTGTAGTTGATCAGAATTCCTGTGGACGATTCAGAATAAAAATTATTAGATCGATATGACGTAGCGGGCGGGAGTCTTACACAAATAACCTCAGCGCAGAAATGGACTGATAAGAATAATGGATCTCTTGTTGAAAAGGAGCAAATGCTTGTCGTCCATCTTAAAATCCATGAGGCAATTCTACTGGGGGTTGGGGATGTAGGATGTTTTGAAAGTTGTAAAAGGTGTTATAGGACTCAAAACACTCGGCAGGAAGAGTGGAACATGTTAGAGTTTGATGACACTGTAAAATAAAGACCGTGTTCTAGAGACTTTTTCGCTCTCACGAATGGCAGTATCAGTGTCAATGGAGAGAACTACTACATAAATTATTTTTGTGACTCTACAAAACAATGTGCTGCAACATTTTGTTGTATTGAGAGTTAATCAAGTTACCATATTTTATCTTATGAGGTCAATTAGGTAGCACCAAAGTAGAATGATTAGTGGCTGGGAGCGGGAATTTCGACGCAACATATGATCCAAGTATAAAACCCACGTCTCCAATCATTGATACATGATTGGATCGGTTACGACGTCGAAGATTCGCAAAAGTCACCAGCTTTTCTGTTAGGATTGAGGTGTCCGCTGATAATTGCAGCTTAAGATTCTTACCAATGGGTAGAGCAAATTTTTAATTCAAGGAATAAGCGGTCGTAGCGGCAAATATTAGTCTCAGAAATACACAAAATATGCAGTAGAGTAAGCACAACGTGGACATGTATAGCCCAATTAGTAAAAATAATTCTCAATACACACTTGCTTCAATCTAGTTGACTCCATCTTGGTCAATACTACACTTCAGAAATTCAATATCCACGACAAAGGACTCCGTCGGTCGACGTCTGCTTCCGGTCCGCCATCATTTTCGATCTCACACTCAAACTCATCTGTCCGACACCAGCCTACCCCGCATTGATGCTCGGACACTTCATGGACTGAACTCCAATTGATCTTGTCTAGTCAAATGGAATTTCGTTTTTATTTTCACCAGATTGAACTATCATGGAGTTGATGAAAAGATTTCTATTCCCCAACTCCTCCCCCACCTCTGCTATTAAATACTTTGCTAGTCACAATCTCATTCACCTCCACATATCCCACCTTTGATTTGTTATTTCAATGGTCGGGCCTGTTGACCTTTGATGCCAAATAAATGTATTATTATTATATAGAACCGAAAGACGATGAGCTGATCGTTTTAAAAACATATAGGCCTTTTTGCAGCTTTCGATGCTGGGCACATACTTATTTATTATGTCAGCATTATTCACATTGAGTTATCTAGCCGTCTGTTTGTATTTTGAATTGAATAGTTACAATTTTCTAATCGATGAAACCTCAAATGAAATGATAAAACTTTGAACTCGGTAAATATTTTATTTAACATTTGATGACGTTGCGGAAAATAAATTTTAATTGAAGTGAAGTGTAATATTTTGTATAAAAAATAACTTCTTCAAGTTTATTCATCTCTAAGTGATGAACCTATAAAGGAAATCAAATTTCCTTTGAAATCAACTTAAAGGAAAGAAAAATAATAATAAATAAATTATGAAAATGTGAAAAATGAAGAGTCACATCAACATTTATGAATTCTTGCACAACAGGAATCTTGAAATTTTAAGTGCATGAAGCTCAAGAAATTTTATTGTTTTGTGAAAATAACTAAAGAATATATTCCGTGAGTCAAAGCCATAAAGGCTGTAAATTGGTCTGCTGACATTTAACACCGTATGCTTGATTTGAGAAAATTCACATGAGAAAATAAGTTTCTACTTTTGTAAATGTGTCAGATTCTTTATAAGAAACTGGGTTCCATATCATAATTGCATGTTTTAGAAAGTGCTAGACTGGCCTTGAATTTCATGCCTGTCTAAAAATGAAATTAACTTTATATGTAGCTCTAAATTAAATGGATGTTATGTGAGGTTTTGGGATGTAACCAGTTGTTATGATAATGCTGAGATGTATTTTGGTATTACTGGTTGGAATAGTTTCAATGTTGTAAAGAACTGGCACCGATATAGAGATCAATATAATGGTCTAACAAAGTAAAATTTCAAAAAATGTATGCTTTTTGGTATTCCTTTTGGAGCATGCTTTTATGCTATTATAAGCGCAGTATTGCATGATATTAAGTTCTCATCATCATCTAAAATTTCAATATCAAACTAAAAAATTTAGTTACTCCAATAAGATCATCTGATATTACTTTTTCTTAGAATACTTAAAATATATTTATTTGTATAATTTATTTCTATTTGATCAAATATTAAATTAATTATCAGGTTACATCATACCGGAAATTACCTCCTTGTTTATTTAATATTTGTCAGCTCTTGCCCTTTATTATTCTGCATACATCTAGCAAACATATTAGGGACCAAAAAATAATTCTGTTAAGGTGTTTTACTTTTTCGGTTGCCAACAAAATAAAGCTTCTTAATACGATTTTAAGAATTAAAATTTAGGTTTGAAATATATTATATGACTAAACTTTCTTAAATTTGACAATCTACTGATTTGAATACTTAGATTTATTGTGTAAAGCAAGGCTATTACAAACTATTTTCTTTTCAATTCTGTTTATGTGGAAAGTTATATGTACAGTTTTACTCGCTTTTATTTGCTTTTTTGTCATCGTTTACAACTTTTTGCTTTGTTCAATTTTATTGATGCATGATTACAGAATTTTCAAGTTGTTTCTACAAACAAAACAACATAAATGAGTTAAATGACACATAATCTTTTTGGTAGCGCAACTTCTTCAAGTCCTCTAATTAGATTTCTTATCTGGAATATATATCGTGCTGGTCTGATGGTTTGAATTCTCTTTCCCGAATTCATCAGCAGAGTTAATTCGGTAGTCACAACAAAAGAACCTCTCTTCGTTGACAAATCACCCTTTTATAGTATTAATACAATTTACTATTTGTCAATTATAGTATTCCTTTAAAAAATATGTACACATGCCTATACATCTACATAATACTATGCGGATCTATACCACTATACCCGTTTACAAAAAAAAAAAAAAAAAAAAAAAAAAAAAAAAAAAAAAAAAAAAAAAAAAAAAAAAAAAAAAAAAAAAAAAAAAAAAAAAAAAAAAAAAAAAAAAAAAAAATACCGGCTCCTACTGATGAGTCGCCAGTAAGCACGAAACGAATGTGCATGAGATTATACTTTCCGTTCATGCTGCCTTTGATTTCTCCTTCTGGTCACAACTGAACTAATTTGTTACTAGGTTCGCAACACCAAATAAATACTTGCATATATATTAGTTCTTCGCAACAAACAGTATTTAGGCTGCTTTATGTTCTCCTATTCTAACCTTCATTAGACGCATTATTTCTTGTACCGAGGTCCAATTACAATCTTTGTAAGATGATTCATTTACCCCTGAAATAGTTCAGGGTTCTATTTTTTAATTTTCGTTTGGTATTTTTAATGCTTAAGGAGAGTTTCTGTTTCAAAACAGAACTAATATTCTATTTCGCTTATAATATTTTTATCTTACTACTCAATATCGAATCTTGTATTAATAAAGTTCTACGATGATCTTTTATTATCTCTTGCATTACATGCGTCGAATCAGAGTAGAATTTCCTTATGTTCCCTTATATTATGTTATTTATTAATTTGTGCGGACGTCTGAATACATTCCCAAATATTCTTAATTTACCTTTCCTATATTTAAAAGGAACTATTCTAGGACTTCTTAAGTAATAGGTAAAAATGTCTATTTGCGTACTGTTCGAATTATTCAAGTAAAAATGAAGTAAGTTTCCTTAATAGGTAATTTTCTTATTGGCATTGGTTTCTAATATCCCACTCTACGGAATGGCGGTGCAAATATCGAGATAATACAATAAAACCGCGAATGATTTGACATGATTGATGAACTCTATTTCTTCTCTTAATAGCTATCTAACCGATTGAAGCCGAAAATGGATTACTTATTTGAACGAAAACTCTTTTATTCCAGATTTTTTTGTGTCGTGTTTAAAAATGCAACTATTGTCAGATTGTACAGATCAGTTTTCCATAGGAAAATATAAAAAGTGCAATAGTTATATGTCGGCGGCTACTGCCCACTGGAATAAAAAAGTTATTTTTAAATAAATTGAGTAATTGAGTATTGCGTACTTCTTTGCCTGACTGTTTACAAACTGTGTATGGTAGTTTTCGTAGAACTCTTATTATTATTGTTTTCCCACAAAATTATGTAGGTAAGTATGTACCAGTTGATATAATAGAATCCGCTGTGAATAATATTACAGTTGATAAAAATCCGGTGTATATTTACCTAAAAAATGAAAATAAAGAGGCAATGCCACGTAAATAAGGTATATAAGGCATTTGGACATAATTTTGCTGCTAAATAAATTTATTCATTGGACCAATAACGCTTCTTTTGTATTTTTCATGTCATCGTAGTAAAAGAGCTGAAAGGAGCCTTCAAAGTTTATCCGTATGACGTGAAGCAATATTCCAAATTGGTAAGTTAATACAGGAAAATAATATTATCTTTGTTTAAACGAATAAAGTGTGTTAGCAAAACTTAATTCGATACTATTATATATATCTGATTTTAAGAGAAGGCAAAATATTGGAGACATTTAATATGTTCAAGCTTATAAAATCACACCACCTGCTTTAAAATTGGCAGTTAGTTAGAGTTAGTAAAACAGACATTTATAAAAATTCGAAACTATACAGAGTCAGTTATGAAATAAAAATAAATTGTTACGAACAACTTCTGATCATGTTATCTAAAGAAACTTAAATATAAATTTTCAAATGTAATTTGACTAATTTTAAACTTGGCTTTTGCAAATTGGGCTTATATATAGCGATAAATTTTCAAGCCATTCCATTCCGTGTAGTCGATTTCCAGTGTGTTTCATGTAAGCAGAGAGTTAGAACTGCACTTCAACTCTGCGTCTTTATTGTCAATATTAATAAGAACGTAGCCACAAAAGGCACTAAGATGCTAATTTATTCGACGACCGGTTAAATACAATGCAATTAATGTTTACTTCAAGCTAGAAAACTTGATATAAAGAATTGTTGCCACTACCCGAGCAGTCATAGATTGTTCAGTTGTATTATATATATATATATTTCGTCTGCACAATTTCTGTGCAGTCACTAACATTAAATTTATACAGTTTTCGCCATATATATATATATATATATATATATATATATATATATGGTGAAACTGTATGTAATACTGCTTCCATATATATATATATATATATATATATATATATATATGTATATATATATATATAGGCATTGATTTTTCGCTAGGCAGTTTGCCATTGTGCTGTAATGATGAATAAGGAAGTTCGAAACGTTTCAGTACATGTGACTGACGGTGTTTTGCTATTTTTGTTCTATGACTGGTTAATACAAAAAGGATTGGCGTTTATTTGAAGCTCGCGAACTTGATTTAAATAAATATGCAACAAATAATGGTACATCTAAATACTGTTTGTTGCGAAGAACTAATAAATATGCAAGTATGTGTTAGGTGTTGCGAACCTAGTAACAAATAAGTTCAGTTGTGACCAGAAGGATAAACCAAAGGCAGCATGAACGGAAAGTATAATCTCATGCACATTCGTTTCGTGCTTACTGGCGACTCATCAGTAGGAGCCGGTATTACGCCCTTTAACCACTATATATTTGGTAAAAGAATGTGGAATAATTAGTACTGTACAATATACTAGACTAATGAATAATACATGCATATAGTGAATACTAATATGTATAATAATTATTCCACATTCTTTTACCGAATATATAGTGGTTAAAGGGCGTAATACCGGCTCCTACTGATGAGTCGCCAGTAAGCACGAAACGAATGTGCATGAGATTATACTTTACGTTCATGCTGCCTTTGGTTTATCCTTCTGGTCACAACTGAACTAATTTGTTACTAGGTTCGCAAAACCTAATACATACTTGCATATATATTAGTTCTTCGCAACAAACAGTATTTAACTGTAATATATTGAATTGAATGATGTCATGCTTACCGCGAAATGTGATAACTGATATCGATCAAGGCCAGAGTGTATGGTTTAACTGGAGTAACAGGTGTTCGGAAATTGTTGTAATTCTCAATTTGGGTGAACTTTAGCATAAATTGATATCCATCAGGTTGGTATCATGTACCGACTCGGTAACCATAGTGTTAGTACCATGTACCTTTTCGGTACAATAATGTTGGTATCGGTTACTAACACAATAGCCATAGTGTTAGTATCCTTTACAGACTCGGTATATATATTATATAGTGTGAGTTAGCGTTGAAGTCGCATTGTCGTTGACTTTAGATGATGTTAGCTTCACTATTGCAGGTTTACACATTCGTCTAGGAGATTGTACCGTCCTATTATTCCATATTCTTTGACCAAATATATAGTGGTTAAAGGGCGTAATACCGGCTCCTACTGATGAGTCGCCTGTAGACACGAAACGAATGTGCATGAGATTATACTTTCCGTTCATGCTGCCTTTGGTTTATCCTTCTGGTCACAACTGAACTCATTATACATCTGTCTGCCCGGGTTCGAGCCCTATGCGCCGCACATTCTGGCCAGTACATGATGAGTTCTCAATGAGGCCGAAACCGTTCTACTGGATGAATTGCCTTTTCTACACTACACAATTCTTAGTTTATCCTGACAAATGTTTGTACTTAATGGGTCTGTGTTTATATCAATTTCGCAACCTTGATTATAATAAATGTTATCACCGCCCGCGCAACCAATTTTCGTTTGCACAGACGAAATTTTCGTTGTTCCTAACCGAGTGGCATACATAACAATTGCGATTACTTTAATACACAATACTTCCGGTCGGCAGTGTAACGATCACTTCCTCCGATCTTGGTCTGAATAACCATGATGTTCACGCTATAAACGCCAACCCCCCTGTTGTATATGTAAGCCGATTTGCATCCAAATACCTTGTCGAATGTATTTATTTCTCCCTCACCATTAATAGCTATACTTTAAAACATAATTCTCCGTATCAATCACATTTGAGAAAATTTTATGTTCATTAGGAGTTTCGCAACAAATCTGATATATATTTATCAATGAATGGAAATAATCATCCATGTAATCGAATCACTAACTATAAACGCAGACGTGTATACTTTATATGTTCTGTGCCGAAATTCTTTAACTAAACTGATTTTATATTACATTAGGGAAATTCTGGCAATGTGAATACTGCCCATTCCATTCTTTTAATAATATGTCCTTCTTGAAAGAGAATCGTTGTCTCTTTCGATTAGCAGGGCAACGACCAGATTGTAATTTAATTATATATTTAACCTTAATGTCATCGTCCACCAAAATTGTTTGGGTTTGCTTGATGGATTGAATGATGTTTCTGCAAAAAATGAACAAATTTCTGAATCTTGCACAGTTTCAATTTGATGACGCACCAAATAAACCGTTAAGCCTATTTTATGTACTATAAAGCACGCTTGTGTAAAAACTTCACTAACTATGGACGAGTCTTATTTCACACACACGGCGCATCCTGGAAACATTATAAATGGCATTTTTATTATATACTTTAATACTAGATACATGAATGTAGTTCCAAAAATCTATACACACACTATTACGTTGTTCGAGTAAATTAATTTTAACAGTTATAGTACATTGAAGTATCTAGGTACGTATACATCGTAGATAATAAGGTAAAATGATTGTAGAGGCTCCATACCTATTAGTAACTGAGAACCCCATAGATACCAAGTCGTTATCAATCTTAATTTGCCCATTTGAATCTGATAAGCTAGAATTCCCATTCACATCTATTAAATTCATACCTGCTAAATCTTGAGCTAATTTGCTTGTGTCCTCAAACTTAAGATTAGCTTCCATGCCGATCGTACTTAATTATTAATTTGATAACTTAGTGTTAGGCAAACGGAATGTGAACTTCTTACGTAGCAAAACACCCGATCAAATAACCTGGAAAGAAATAAGACGTGAAAACAGAATTATTAAATTACCTGTTCCAGAACGTCCCCAATATGTACGATTCAAAAGACAAAATGATAGCAGGAGTATATTGCAAAAATGGAGTTATTATAAACGTAATTTTTAGAAAAGGAATAAATGCAGCTTGCTGAGGAAAGTCAGGCCAGTCACGTACAGATTACCGAAACTGAAACTACGCACAATTCAAAAGTATATATATATATATACTGTCAAGTATTTAAACAAAGAATGTTATAGAAAATAAACGAATAATTTCTTTTTAAATAAAATTCGTTCCAATCAGCCAAGGTGGTTTAAATTTATCAATAAATGTCACTTTAATTTTGTCGGAGGAAATATCTTCCTCTACATGGCACAGTAATTAGGTAAGTTATCTAAATACCTATAGTTAAGATGATAAGGCGTAATAATGCATTGCCAGGGGTCATTAATATAAATGTTAATGACATTTTACTATGAAATACATTGCAGCAGAATAGGATAGTACCAGGTAGTGCTTCAACTATTTACAATATTTCACTTCATATTCCCCTCACACCAGGTCCTTTACACAAAGGGCGCGCCAGATGAAATGGCGCATCGAAAATTTTAAGCGAAGTTAAATTTATAAGCGCCTTAGAGCTAGGAAAATGAGTCAATTAGAGAAAGCTACAAGTGCTGAAACCCTCGCACTATCAGTAGTATGAAAGCTTTCTGCATCTTTGTAGCTGGCCGTTATGGGTTCGCAAGAACCCACACAGTTAATATGCATTTGGCGCATATAGTGTCAAGCTGCTAACCTTATGCCTTTATATATGCCTTTCATCATCGAAACATTAAAGATACATGTTACTTGTGTTTGAAAATTAATTAAATTAATATACAATATTTGTTAAAGTGGTCAATTAATGTACCGTCACTATCTAGTAATGTTTTCCTAGATGATTCTATGCAGTACCTATTTATTATTCTGTTAAAATTTCATTTTTTGTTAAATATTATTCGCCTTGAGTGAGTGTTCTATTTGCGCTGTTTCAATTTACAATTTTCTTTTAATTGGCAATAGTATAGAAATATTTTTTAATGATGAATCTCTTTGCAAACTGTTTGTTGAGGATTGACTCGCATTTCTTGTGCGGGACAGGGACACTCTTAGGTCGGTAAAATCTTGAATTTTGATAATTTTCAGGTGATCTGATTTATGGCCTCAATTGATGGATTCTCTTTTGTCGCTTCTTTTTTAGGCCTTCCATCAGCAGATTGTCTGAAAATGATGTTGGAACAAGATTTTCCATTGTTCTTTTCCCAATTTTTCGAGACCGAATTTCCAGTCTCATCTTCAGGGTTGACACAATACGCACAGAAAATTTGGGAAAAGAACAATGGAAAATCTTGTTCCAACGTCATTTTCAGACAATCAGCTGATGAAAGGCTTAAAAAAGAAGGGAAAAGTGAGAATCCATCACTTGAGGCCAAAAATCAAAACACCTGAAAATGATCAAAATTCAAGATTTTACCGACCTAAGAGCGCTATGAATTGTCCCATACAAGAAAAATGCGGTCAAATCCACAATAGTATAGAAAGGTCGATGATCTAGGCATGGGTTCTGAATTAACAACAATATTAGCTTATATATCCGCGTCTATTTGAGTACTGAAAGTGTTGCAGAGAATCAGGTGTTATGCAAAATATATAGTGATACATTTACAATTTTTGAACCAAAGTCAATCGGTAAATATAAATTAGCAGCTTATTAAGAAGCATTCTAACATAACATTTATGCTTCGATATGAAGTTAATATAAATTTTTAAATCTTTTTTATTGTTAATTAGAAGAAATAATTGTTCTTCTGCATAACATACATTTCAAGGATATATGGATCTGAGAGTATTTACAAGTTAAAAGTTTTAATCCAGAGATTAAAAAGTGGTTTTATTAAAGAACCGTTTAATAGAGCGTATCCATTCTGCAAATCTGAGATTATGAAATTTGGTTCTATGACAATTTGCATGTTATAGTTATATGATTTTACTATCTCCTCAAATCATTAAAACCATATGACCAAATATGTAGTGGGTATAGAGAATAGTACTGGCTCCTTCTGATGATCTTCTTATAAGCAAGAAACTCATGCATATCTGAGATTGTACATTTTGTTCATGCTTACTTAAATATATCCTTCTGGTCCTATTTTATCTAATTTGTTACTAGTCAAGCAACACCCAATATTCAACTATACACATACATACACAAATAAGTGGGTGGTATTTTATAGTCACGTCTAGAAAGATGAGAGAGAAATGCGATACATGCGACAGAGATTGTGTACAGGTATATGCTAGAGCTGGATGGCAATTTCACTTAGAACGTTATTTTTGATACTAAATGCTCAGGATCGAATCGCTATACAGAGAATTGTAACTGAAGTATAAATATTGGCTTGCGTCTGTAGTGCATATTATTTCCGAACAACAACGGTCATATTTATATATTTAAACAAGCTTTGGTTGCGCAAGCAGTGATAACATTTACCATAATCAAGAGTACAAATTTATTAAACACCTGACCCATTATGTACATAAATTTGTCAGTAAAAACCAAGGATTGTATTTTGTAGAAAAGAATGGTTTCGTCCTTATTGGAAACTCATCAGGTATTGTTCAGAATTTGCCGCGGACAGGGCTTGAACCTGGGCACGTCTGCTTCGGAATCTGGTGTTCTAACCACTGAGCCACCGGTCTGCCCAGGTTTGAGCCCTGCCCGCGGCAAATTTTGGCCAGTACGTGATGAGTTCCCAATAAGGACGAAACAGGTCTACTGGATGAATTGCCTTTTCTACACTATAAAATTCTTAGATTTTCCTGACAAATGCATGTACTTAATGGGTCAGGTGTTTATATCAAGTTCGCAACCTTCATTATAGTAAACGGTAAGATTTCCTGCATGACTAAATGAAAAAACGCATTTTTGGTGAAGCTCGGTCGACATTATTACGTAGTAGTATAATTAGACTGAGCTACCCTTTTGACCAAATCAATGTATGGTCGTGCATTTACATAACTGACTGATTGAATTGTAAATCTTCATACATTTGTGTTGGTTATGCTTTTCTGTTTGAACTTTGTACTATATGTATATCTCGTATATGTTTTTATGCTTATTGAATTAAATCACCAAAGTGACCATTAGAATTAGGTTTTATTTATATTTTCGGTTAAACTACTGAGCTAATTTATGTTTTATGCTTTATTTGAAACCACATGCATGCTATAAGCGTTATTATCTATTTAATTAAGTTTTCCTATTTGATCTTTGAATTGTATGTATACATTGTGTGTAATCTTATTTGATTAATTCGTCGATGATTTGTCACCCAGGTGGCTGGAATAGCGCTGTGTCTATCTAGCTGTGTCTTTTATGTAACATTTTGTCGTGCATGTCACCATTATAATTGTGAATTTCTTGAATGGTTGCGCAGTTCGAGCTTCAAATAATGAATTTCTGCGGTTTGAGTTCGCGGGCCGTCGCTTTACACTATCAGTTTTGCAAAAAGATAGGATTGACTCCCATTTCCAAATACGCATCGATCATGTCTTCGGTTTGACTGAGTGCGGATTCGTCCCTTTTTCCGAAAGCTTCAACATCGTTCACATTAATCACTGGAAATGTGTTACGATCTAATCTTTGTTGACTGGCTACGTTTCGGAACGGCATATTCCATTCCATAATCAAGCCTCTTATCACACACAAACAGTCGAAAAGCTCACAATAGGGACCTAATTATAAGGTAAAGCTGTAATGGTCGACCATTTTTATTATTTGATTTTATCACTAAATTCTATTAAAGTCGTTACTTGTTTGTCTTGACTTCATGGGAACTAGCGAAGTCGTTCTGACCACATTGTGTCAACTATACCAACAATAGACAGGAAGGTTCATACAGTCCAGAAGTCAAACTATGAGAACCTGCCGGTAGCCGAATGACGGTGCAACTTTTCATGTTTCAACAGGTTTTAACTACTATAGTTAGACTAGCTGATCATCATTATATCATTTGTAGTCTAGTTTAAATCGATAAAATTGAAATTCACATGGTAATTTTTAGTTTAATCTATATTCATTTCAACGTTTGATGAAAACATTTGATCGTTAAGGAAGACATGTTATGTTTCTTGAATGATTTACGCACTTGTTGGCGGTTTATTTTTGCGATTATTCTATTTACTATTATTTACAATATGAAAATATCAATTTAACCAATAGCCTTGGCTATCAAATTATATGAAATGGTTCGTTTCCTAGTAGAGACTGCACCTAGAACAGAAGAATGAACCGAATTTAAACAAAAATGGGGTTTAGAAAGAATAGTTGCGTGTAAGAATTATCACTTGCGTAGGATAAATTTGTTCCAAATATATTATCTTGCCTTACATCACTCACACAGATGGAATATTTTTATGCTATTATCCAATTTTTTGGCGAATAGTCAATTCATTAATTGACATGAGTTTCTGAAATGAAGACTAGTGACTGACAGGGCGTTTTGTATGTGAATAAATTGATAAACTTATTTCTAGCTTATGTTGTAAAAAAACATTATAGTTATATAATCAATATTTCTAAAGAAGCTCAGCTTTAAAAGCGAATATTTATTGGATTTGAATATAGAATAAAGGAGTGCCAGCAAACGCAAATAATCAATCCAAACACGTTAGTAGGAAAACATTTCCAGTAAAAAACTAAAACCTACCATAACCGATAGAGCAAGAAATTGCATTTTATGGTGAATATTGTTTAAAAGCATGAAAAAATTCCAAACTGGGTTTATCAATTATACCTGATCTGCATTTTGTCTAACAAACGCTGATTTCCATTGTTTTTTCCATGAGCATATTTCAGCCGCCATTCACGGCCGCCCTCCTCAATTCACCCCTCATCACAAGTTTTCGTCAGTTTGTTTTTTTTTAAATTTTGATGATGAGCGAACTGAAGAAGGCGGCCGCTAAAATATCTCTAAGAAATAGAACAACTGGAATTCGGCCTGTGTCAGTCAAAACACAGATCAGGTAATGCCTTCTGATGCGTGTGCACGCGTTAAATCGTGTTCTCATTTTTATCGTTTTAGAGTGGCAGAGAAAACTGTACGTTTGAAGAAATAGCCCGTTCCGTTGTACTGCCGCAAATGCCATCAACACAAGGTGGTGCCAAGAAGCAACCTGGAGCTGCAGACCGGAGAAGTGAAAAGAGAGTGAGCCTAATATTGCCAACCTGTTTTTTTCTAGCTGTATTATCTGAGATAAAAGTCTGGGTTTGAAGGGAAAGCGCGCTAGCCACCATCATCCAAGCTGACTGAAATGTGCACATGTTCGGCAAGTCGGAGGCATGCACTAAAAGATATCCCGAATTTAAAAAAAATACCTCACTGGAACTGTCTGCCAGTGACCAACCTAGAAGTAGCACACGCTTTACTGTTAAACTGATACT
Organism: Eudiplozoon nipponicum; assembly: GCA_029291075.1. NCBI lineage: Eukaryota > Metazoa > Platyhelminthes > Monogenea > Mazocraeidea > Diplozoidae > Eudiplozoon > Eudiplozoon nipponicum. The sequence continues at coordinate 14,998 of JAQBSW010008823.1, forward strand.
CAATCGTCACTAACTATTTTAAATAACTTTATCTATTGCAAATAATTTAATTGTATCCAACTCATTTTGAAAGCGATTTGGTAAGTTGCTAATAATGCACAAAAATCTCCATTGGCTCTAAACCAATTTATGCTTACAATATTTATGCAAGCAGTGAAACAATGAGCATTCACAACGCGAATAAATAAAACAAAGTTCTTAGTTGCAAAACTTAAACAATGTAAATTTTTTTATTGTTAAGACTTTTCCAACGCTTAATTTGCGCCAGATAGTTTGGCACAAGTAAATGACAGCAGGTGAATGGCGAAGAGTTGCATTATCTGACTTCAAATCTTATAAGTGATCCGATTAACGCGTTATTTTCTTTCTCCTATCCGAGATATTTCTCAAATTTAAGTCTCCACAAGTAAAGATTACATGTTATTTTTATTACTTGTGAATAAAAATTATATGATAGTATCATTTTATCATGATATACCGGTAGAAAATTTAACCACTATTTTTAAATGATATTCAAAAATTAAAATCTCTCGACATTATACATCAAAATGAAGAAAGAATACTTTATATATTTCTACAGCCGACAAAATTTAAATCAGACGTATCCATTATATAGGAAAAGAATTACTTATCTAAGACTTTGGTAAATTGTGCCAAGAAATAGAACAGCATGTAGGTTTCCTCAGACGTATCAGAAATTCGTGAAACTGTCACTATTTTTGTGAATTAATCGACTGGAACTATAGATGCTAAATTCAGTCGCTTGAAATATTTCAACATTAGTGTCTCATAATTATGTAAGTGAAATATATCGCTGCTTGTGCACATGTTAGACAAACGAATTCTGATATCATAATTTCAAGATTCCGGAATCACATTGTCGTGGTTGGTGCTTGCTTATTATCTACAAATAATTTTTGGGAGGAGGGGGGCGGATAAATAATTAAAATTGAATCGATTTTGAAACTGTAAGATCTAAATGGACCCAGTTCATTTTACAAAGTACCGATGTGAATTTTCAACTTATTCATAACAAACATAGTGCACTAAAACAATAATTGATTGCACGGGTGGTGATATATTTCTTTATATTAAGTTTGCTTACTTTAAATAAACTCCAATCCTATTGTACATAGCCAATAGCAAAACTTAGCAAAACAGTCAGCTAATGCACGTACTGACGCGTTTGGCCATTTCACGATCCATAGCAGGCCAAAAATGTAAATTAGAATGTAAAAGTAAGAAAAATTCAGATTTTACTGAAGGTTGATGCGTTGTTTTATGCAATTGGTGGAAAAACAGAGTTTAAGTTTATCTTATATTCACAAAATTGTTCAAATAATACATATTACCAACCGTGCAATCATTGATTGCCATATGAAGGTGAATAAAACAGCTTTCTCATTAATCCAGGAGACTCTAGATGATTATTCTATTTTTTATGGCATGAATCTCAATTTGTGACATAATAATTTAATAGTCTGCTTCGTCATGTCTTGAAAGTTATTCTTTGTTCAGGTTGGCACTTTAAGTTTAGTCCCTACATGCTTTGAAATCACAATGGTTTAACAGGTAAGAAAGTGGAATTGTAAGTATTGTTTTGTCATGAACGATGAATGCATCGGTATTTCCGTATATAATAGCAATTTTTTGATCTGCAAGGAAAGCTACGATTAGATCAATAAAGGCATTTAGTAGTTCTACCGAATGTCTATTGTATATATTTTAAAAAGTCTGATTTTATTAGGTTATTTATCTATCTATTCATAAGTTAATCTTTTTAGGGAAAGCTCTTAAAAACGAGAAGGCTAAAGTAAAGTGAATGTCATGCAATTATGTTTTAGGCGTTGCGCAGCTAGTAACAAATTAGTTCAATTATGATAAGAAAGACGAACCAAAGACAGCATGAACAGAATGTATAATCTCGTGCACATTCGTTTCGTGCTTACAGGCGAATCATCAGTAGGAGCCGGTATTTCGCAATTTATCCATTATATATTTGGGTGAGAATTATGAAAAAATAGGACGCTTCAATCTCCTAGACGAATGTGTAAACCTGCTGTAGTGAAGCTAGCATTATATAAAGTTTCGATAAAGCGTCTTTATCGCTAACTCACTTTATAAAATATATATACTGAGTCTGTACCCGATACCAACAGCAAATCCATACACTCTTGCCTTGATCGATATAATTTATCACTTTACGGGGTAATCATCATTCAATTAAATATGTAAAAGTTAGATACCGATTTTTACGGAGAGCTATTATATAGGCAAATACGTATTATGTGTTTCGCACCTAGTAACAAATTGGTTCAACTATAGCCAGAAGGTCAAACCAAATACAGCATGAACGGAAAGTATAATCTCGTGCACATTCGTTTCGTGTGAAGTTAGCTTCACTACTGCAGGTTTACAAATTCGTCTAGGAGATTGTACCGTCCTGTTATTCCACATTCGTCGACCAAATATATAGTGGTTAAAGGGCGTAATTCCGGCTCCTACAGATGAGTCGCCAGTAAGCACGAAACGAATGTGCACGCGATTATACTTTCTGTTCATGCTGTCTTTGGTTTTTCCTTCTGTTCATAATTGTATTAATTTGTTACTAGGTGTGCAACACCTAATACATAATTACATATATATTAGTTCTCCGCAACAAACAGTATCTAACTGTTATATATTTAAAAGTGAATGTCATGTTCTTCTATTTATGATACATTTAAGTACAAAGCGTTTTTGAATTCGCTATAAATGATTAACATTTAAAAAAAATCAGTAAATCAAGTTTGCGAGTTGAAGTAAACACCAATCCCAATTGTATATAACCAGTCGTCGAACAACATAGCAAAAAAAACGTTGGCAGATTAAATACATTATGATTGATGTTTACTTTAAGCTCGCAAACTTGATTTAACGATTTGTTACCACCAATTAATGATTGTTTAATTTAAAAAAATCATTTTGTACATAATTTTTCAAAAGTATAAGACGTACAAAATTAGGTTGTTTGGAAATGGAATTGAGATTTCTTGAGATTTTTACTAAACCCCATTAGAAGACTACATCGTTGCTAAATAATACACTCATGAGCAAGCGAGATTCTACATTTGATTCTGAAAAGATCATATAATCGTATACATAATCGATCAGTTGTCATTTGATTTACTCTGCACGACCAACTGCGAAGTGCTTACTCGTTTACAATTGGCGTCTGACTTGTTGTTGTATTACTGAATCTCCAAATGTTGAGTTATAGACATGAAATAAGGCTCATATTTCAAATGTCAATATTGTCTCCATTTCGTCGAAAGTAGAGATAACTTTTAGCAGAGCCAAGTAGCTCTGAAGAATTTTTCTCAATACAAAGAAATAATACACACTAGGAGCTTGTTATCTGACGCGTGCATTCAACGAGTTAGGCACAATTCTTTTAGCTGTTTACTGATCTTTATCTTGAAGCGCTCTTTCACCGATCGCCGAACCAAAAAAGTCTATATTCACATGTTGCAAAAAAATATTTTCTGAATGGAAAATTTTTACATTTCCTCTTAGACTACAGCAGCCTCCAGAACCAGCATGATTCAAGAGGAGAATAGCAGCAACAGTCAAGGCACAACTCCAGCTCCCGGGGGTGCAACCAACGCACAAATATCTGCTGCAAATAATGAGCCTCCCTTGCTTAGTACTGGGCTGCAAACAAATAGCCTAGAAGACGCTCAATACCGAGACGCACACTCTTTTCTGACCGTGAGTATTCAATTTACTCGCCCGTTAATTGCACAGCGCACACCCGATGAGATTAGTCAAAACGTCTGGGAGGTGCTAACCTCTGGAGAACAGGCCAGCCAGGCTATGCAACTTGTGCAACTTCATCAGAAACAGTGCAATGCCGAAAAGGTAGCTAATACATTTAATTGTTTATGAGCTGTACAAAAAAAGTAATACTTGGACACGAACAATGTTGGTAAATATATAATATTGTATGACTTCCTATGCAAGTATTGCTCTTAGGTAATCGTTGATTGCACGAGTGGTGATAACATTGTATTAAATCAAGTTTGCACACATCCTGCAAACACTAATATCATTATATTGGCATTTGCCGGTATAAACTAAGCATTGCACAATGTTGCAAAGGAATTTCATCCATTAGACCGGTTTCGTCCACGTTGGCAACACTTTAAGTATTGTCCCGGATTTGCCGAGTACTGGACTTGAACTGTGATAAATTTGCTTCGGAGTCTAAAGTTCTATCCACTGTGCCATAAGTTTTGAATGCTGTATACAGTTATCATTTATATACAAACTAATGTTTATTTGGCTAGGCTTTTATTCAGGTGGAGCCAATAAGGCATCTCCTTAGACCTATAGTTAAATATTCAGCCATGCAATCAACGATCGTTTAATTGTATGAATCTTCACTTCAATACTACTTCCTAAACTAGCTTTGTATCGTGTCCTATTATGAGAGATTATGGATGGATAGTTAGTACTTTAGGTCTAAAGAAGTGCAACAAAGACTCCACCAAAAGGAAGGGATAATCAAAATGAATCATTTAGTTTATAAATTAAAATTGTGCGTAACGTGCAGCACGGTAGCTCACTGGTTAGAAAAACAGATAGCGAAGCAGAAGTATCCAGGTTCGAGTATAGTCCACGTCAATTTCCGGATAACACTTGAGAAAATCCCAATAAAAATGAAACCGGTTAACTGAATGAATTGCCTTTGCTATTCTATAAAACGCTTGGTTTATACTATCTAATATATATATATATATATATATATATATATATATATATATATATATATATATATGTATATATATAATTTTGGAATACGAACCTTAACACAATTCAGAGTACACTTTCCATGCACAAAAAGAAAAATAATTTTTTAGACACAAGAAACGTTTATATAATTAAACGAAAATTGGTTGCGCGGGCGGTGATAACATTTACAATAATCAAGGTTTGCGACCTGAAGTATAAATACCTGACGACCCAGGTAGGACGCAACCGGTCTGGATGAATTGCCTTTTCTACGATATACAAATTCTTAGTTTTGTACTGACATATGTAAGTAATTAAGAGCATATCAAGACCCTGCAAACTTGATTATCATAATTGTTATCACCGCCCTCGCAGCCAATGTTCGTATAAATATATAAATCTTCATTTCCATACCACTTCCCCATACAGTGTAGTGTCTGGTCACTAATGACAGAGTGTGGATGGTTAGTTGGAAATTTGAGTCAAAATGGATGCCAATGAGCTCCACCTAAAAGAGAAAAAAATTAAACAAGTCACATTAGTTAGTATTTAACTGATAATTGTGTGTAGTGTAGTGTGCGGCAAGGTGACTCAGTGGTTAGAGCATCAGATTCCTAAGCAGACGTGCCCAGGTTCGAGCCCTGCCCGCAGAAAATTCTGGCCAGTACATGATGAGTTCCCAATAAGGACGAAACCAGTCTACTGGGTGAATTCTCTTTTCTACGCTATACAATACTTAGTTTATACTGAAAAAATGTAAGTAATTAATGGGTCAGGTGTTTATAACAAGGAGCGCTTCTTTCTTATATTCTTCTTCAATATCTTCAAATTGTGATCTATTTTTATATAAGTTGAAAGGCAAAACAAAATAAAAAATTAAACATTGAAAGAGTGAGTGAAATTAGAGACCAACCAATAAATTGCGTGAATTACCTCTAGTTCAATGCTGCAACATGCTTCTAATGCTTGCATAGATCTGGCTGCAATTTTTTTACCCATAAAGCTTCGTTTGTTGCTAGCTCCCTTCTGTTAATTCATTAAGTAATCATCTTAATTTTACGTCTGGAGATCATACGTGTAAGGTACCAAAGATGTGTCGCACAATTCTATTCACCACTTGTTCTAAAATTGGCGTTTAATATGTATTGCTCTCGAAAACGTGTAATTAAACGTCTGGTCATTTGGTCTAAGCAAGTTGATCGATAACTTGCGCATGTATATTGGTAAATAATATTTGATGTCGACATTAACGTCCGTTTCTCTTTAATTGCTGGTAAAAGCAAGTGTGTTTTCTTAAATAACACTCGTAGTTTATCTGCATTAAATTTGTGTGTCAATGCAGCTTCAACAGCTTTTGTGCTAGCCGGGAAACTTCATCCCCCTTTAATGGGTTGTTAAAGTAGACTGATTTCTTTTTTGGTCCTAAATACGTCAGTTTCTGTTGACTTCCTCTATTCAATAACTGACTCATTTATGTGTCTAGGATAGCCATTAGACATTAAATCGTTTATTGTTTAAGTATATTCGTTGTCTTTTGAATCTTGACTATCTAACCTGTCAGCTCTTGAAAAACAACCAAAAACAGTTGATAATTAATATTGAAACGGCACACAATTGCTGTAATGCAAATACTATGCAGACCAGGATATCTTATGATAAGTTCTTCTATTTTATTTACCATTAGTTTCTTTCTCTAGTAATGCATATATGAAAGGTAGACAGTCATCTTTCTCGTGCTCTGACGTGAAGCCGATATTCTTATGCGCTTTGTTGAAACGTTGCGCACTGTTCTTAAGAACAAGGAAAACATCATCCACGTACAGTATGTGAGCACATTTACTTATGTCACTTCTTAAGGATGTATTCTCCAGATGGCCTAGAAAAATCTCAGCCAGCACTGGAGATAAGGAGCTTCCCCATTACCACACCACTGGTATGTTTATAAATGCTTCCATTAAAACGAAACTGTATGTATTTCGTGCATAATGAGATAAGCATTCGTAGAGTTGGACTTGGCACTGGAGATGGTATTATGTCTTGTTTTACTGCCCGGGCCATAATGTCAATGGTTTTATCAATTGAATCATTTCTAAACGAAGATGTAGCATCAAAAGGTAAAGTAATCTTGAATTTAACATTTATATCTTGAATTCTGTTAACAAACGCAAAATGTTTCGGCAAGCCAATAATTACATTGTAGTTTGCACAATGGTTCCAGTATACGAACTAACCATTTAAGCAATGTATGAAACGGAGTTTTGACCTTTGATACTACTGATCTCATAGGAAAAACCGTTTTGTGAGCTTTTGTTGATCCGTACATTGTCTAGAGGTTAAATAAGATGAAATGTAAAATGTGGTGCGCAAAGTAATGAATGAAATAAATATCTTCACAGACGCCGGTTTACTTGATGAGGCCACTGGACAGAAATTCAAACCAGTTGCATCATCTGCAAGAAAATTTTCTGATTACCAAAACCACAAAGACGGTTGTCCTTTGAGACCAGTATTATCAATGGTAAATTCTCCGTTTTATACGTGGGCTAAATGGTTAGTTCGTGTACTTGTCCTTAAGAACAGTTCGCAATCACAAATATTGTTTCAAAATTTCAATAAAACGCCTAAGAATATTGGTTTCACGTCAGAGCACGAGAAAGATGATTGTCTGCCTTTATTAGATGCAGTACTAAAGGAAGATACTAATAGTAAATTAAATAGAACAATTTAACATGAACCTATGCACAGTATTTGCATTGCAGAATTTTTACGACTTTTCAATATACATTACCAAAATTTCGTGGATGCTTTTCAGCAATTGACAGGCTTGTTAGTCCATATTTAAAAAAAAAACAACGAATATATTAAAGTAATAAACGATTTGATGCCTAATGGCTATCCTATACAAATACATTAATCAATTATTTAAAGGGGAAGTCAAAAGAAACAGTTGTATTTCGAACCAGAAAAGGAAGCATTTTACCTGCAAATCCCATTTAACGGAGAAGCACTTTCTCTAATAATACAAAAGAAAGTTGAAGTGGCATTAAAACTCACATTTAATGTATTATTCAAGAAAGCACACTTCCATTTACCAGCAATTAAAGAGGAACATGGCGTTAATGTCTGCGTACGCGGGTTGTAGCTTTGCACCAACAGTTTCACAACTATCGGTTTGATCACAATTTCCTTGTCTGTAACTGTCTCATCTCCGATCGGGCTGGGTGTGTATTCATCTCTTTCTTCCGAAGACTTCAACTTCGTTCATACTGACCATTGAAAATTTGGTTCTATCTAATCTTTGTTTCTTGGCAACCTTTCGGAACACGAATTCCCGATCCCTCATCAGGCCAATAATCACATATATAAACAGCACAATTCTCACAATAGCAGATTTAAGCAAATGTGGTGAATCAAATCAAAAATGGTAAACAAATGGTAAATACACGTCTGAAATTGTCATCAGAAATTAAGCAAATGCTTGCAAACTTGGCTGTTAAAAGTCCAAAATTGAGGTTCGAAAAATTTGAAACCTCATTTCGAGCGCAGGAATTCTTATTAGAAGTACCTATTGTGCGCGTGGCACTCTAGCAATTAGTTGACCGGACAGTTGCTGTCCAATTAGAATCGCTTCTCGACCAGACGAATGAAGAATGTAAAAGACGATTTTTGGATCACTTCCAAACCAGGCCTCAGACGGCGATAGCCAGTGGCTTGTAAGCAAGGTTAATATATAAAGACACCATCTGCGACGAATAAATCGCCTAAGGGGAAGCAAAATCAGTAAAGTTCTCCTAGACAGCGGCCAGTTCAATGGAGAAATAGGGTCGACTATCTCACCAATAATGATAGTCGAGATCATACCAAAATTATAAAACCTTTGGAGGCTCAGATTTGTAGACCAAGAGAAGAACAGCAGAGCGCCCTAAAAGGTTTCCAGACTCAGATGGCTTTCACAGAAAAAGAAATTTAGGAAAAGTTGCCACATGTAAGGACTTTTATTAATCTTACATTTTTAGAACATTTCACCGGAGAGCCAGTAATAATGCAATTAGATTCTGGGACTGATGTGTCGGTAGTACCAATGCCCTGGCCGTTAAACAACGTAAAGCCTAAGAGAACAAACTTGTGTCAGGCATCGGGGGCATTGATGAATGTTACGTACAAATGGGACATGACATTATTAATAAATGAAAATATTCATTATGTGTCTTTTGTTTTGGCGAATACTCAAACGCCCTTGTTGGGACATGATTTCATTACAAAATGGGTTAAGCCGATCGGTTGTCGTAAAAACGTATATGCCTCTCGAAGTCGAAAAAACACGAAAAGAGGAGACCAGTTGTCTGCCCGGATGGTGGAAAGAGCTTCAACGACAATCCAACACTTTATTCCAACTTCCAGATTGCAGCGAATGTGGAGGGCCCCAGGTCGATCATTTTAAACTATGGCCAGAATTAAATGAATGTTGCGAACCAACAAACTTATATGGTGCTCCTCTAAAGAGATAAGCAGCAGCGAGTCAAATACCACAATAGATGACAGAGGCCGGCGTTCTTGAACCGTTATCATCTGTTTCTCGAACTCCCATGATTTACGTTACGAAAACGTATGGTTTGCTCTGACCGACGGCTGATTTGCGGGATTTAAACTCGATGATTAAATCTGACTCGTATCCCATGCCGGCTCTGCGTGATCTGTTCCTACAGCTAGCGGGAGGCAAATGGCTTTCCATGAAGACCGGTGGAAGATAGCGGTCCAGAAACCTGAAGTCCATTTCCAATTAACTCGGGTACTATTTGGTCTTAAGAACGCATCGAAATTGTTCCAAAATATAATGTACTCCTTCGTGTCTGAATTAACCTGTGAAACAGATTACGTTGACGATGTTATTATATGCGCCACTACTGAACACAAATTATATATTAGGCTGCAAAAGATTTTGTACAAAACCCTAGAATGGCGATTACATTTTAATCCAGAAACAGTACAGATATGTCGAAAAATTGTGAAAATATGCTGCTAATTTACAATTTATTCCTATTCGTATAGTTATAAATGGTATCTATGGCATACTTCGTACAAAAATCTATAACTTAGCCATGTATCTCAATAACAAATTTTGAAGTCATTTCTTTAGTTTTTGATACAATTGTTATAATTACTGCCTTGAAAATATGTTTACTTTTTCAGTACTATACAGGGAAGTTTCTCCATTACACTTGATGGAAATTTTTCATAGGTCAAAGGACGATTTGACCCTATGGAGGTCCTGAGATCTAGTCGGATTGATATCGAAATTTATAAACGTGTTAGTTAAGAAAGATTGATATCGAAATTTATAAACGTGTTAGTTAAGAAAGATTAATGAACGTCTAGCCATAGAATTGATGGTATAAATTAAGTTATTTTAAATAATTAACATAAGCAGACAGAAAATTAATTAAGAAACATAGGCTAACTATTTAATTATCCCATTTTAACAGAACGATATTTTGTGCTAAAAATTTAATAGAGCAGATGAGACTGTATCAAGGAAAAATATGCAAGCAATTTTGAATGCCATTTAAACTAGAAATTATATCCCTATCGTATACTTGACTATAACACGCGGTAATAATGACCTAAAATTTATTTGACAATTACTAAGGCGCATGTTATTGATCGCCCGATGTAGGTTTATCGACTGTACGTTACCTTGAATGAAGTCGCAGTGACATCCAACATAATTAATCCCTAATTAATTAAATCAAGGTTGCGATCTTGATATAACCATCTGTTCCAATAGGCACATACATTTTGCAGTATAAACTAAGTATTGTATGATGTAGAAAAGGCAATTCATCAAGTAAACTGGTTTCGTCCTTATTGAGAACTCATCACGTAATGTCCAGAACTTACTGGGGCCAGATAAGCTTACCAATCAGAATGCAAATCGTGCAGATTTAAACTGGTTGTTTACTAAAAAAGAACTGGCAGTCTATGAATGATTAGAGATTGGCAAACTTTAACCCAACGCTTTTAGCTGGAATTTAGTCAGACTCACTTCATGGTGTTGAGTGCATGATTTCCAATTTCACTATCAAATTAATTTTATTAAATGCCTAGAAAATATTTTGTACATTGTACCCTTCCCATGTACAAAAATAAAAAAAGAAATTTGATCAGATCCAAGAAATTCTTCTTTCACATTATCTTCTCAAGTATCTACAAATGTACATCTTTTTATATATAAATTGAAAGGCGAAACAAGATTGAAATATGAGAACATGGAGAGAGTGTGAAATAAAGGGAACAACCAATCAACTGCGTGCGACACCTCCATTTCAATCTCAATGTCTTTACATGTTTCTTCTGCTTGCATATATCCGGCTGCAATTTGTTTATACATAACGCTTCGTATGTGGCTAGCTCCTTATTGTTATTGTATTTAGTAATTATTTTAAATGCTACGTCTGGAGAACATAAGTGCAATGTTTCGACGATGTGTTGCGCAATTGCAGACGAGTATTTACCATTCGATTTAAAACAGGCGTTTAAGTTACAATTTTCTCTCATTCGAGTAATTAACCGTCTGGTCGATCGTCCTATGTAAGTTGATCGACAACTTTCGCATGTATATTGGTAAAGAATATTTGATGCCGACATTAACGGCTGTTTCTCTTTGATTGTTGGTAACGGCAAGTGCGTTACGCTAAATAACACGCTTAGTTTAGCTGCATTAAATGTGTGTGTTAATGCCGCTTCAACTTTCTTTCGTGCTATTCGGGAAACGGCATCCCCCGTAAATGGGATGTTCAGCTAGACTGTTTTCTTTTCTACTCTGTAATGCGTCTGTTTCTGTTTAATTCACCTTTTAATATTTGATTCAATTAATTGTCTAGGATAGCCAGTAGACGTTAAAACGGTAATAGCTTTATTATATTCGTTTTCATTTGAATCTTGACTAACCAACCTATCAATCCTTGAAAAGCAGCCACGAACTGTTGATAATTTATATTGATACGGCAGAAAACTGCTGTAATGCAAATACTGTGCAGACCAGGTTGGTTTATGGTAAATTGTTCTATTTAATTTAGCATCACTTTCTTTCTTTATTAATACATCTAAGAAAGGCAGACAATCATCTTTCTCGTGCTCTGACGTGAAACCGATATTATTATGTGCTTTATTGAAACTTTGAAGCAGTGTTCGTGATTGCGACCTGTTCTTAAGGACAAGGAAAATATAATCCATGTACCGTATATATTGAGCACATTTACTTATGTCACTCCTTATTGATGTGTTCTCTAGATGCCCCAGAAAAAGCTCAGACAACACTGGAGATAAGGCGCTCTCCATTTGCCACACCATCAGTCTGTTTATAGATGCTTCCATTAAAACGAAACCGTACGTATTTCGTGCATAAAAAGATAATATTGCGTAGAGGGTTACCCGGCACCGGTGATGGTAATATGTCGTGTTCTACCGCTCGGACTATAAAGTCAATGGATTCATCAATTGGAACATTTGTAAGCAAAGACGTACCATAATCTTGTTTTTAACATTTATATCTTGAATTGAATTTTCAAGAATTGCCGCGTTGATTAGTCAAGGTTCAAAAGAAAACGAATATAATAAAGCAATTATCGATTTAATGTCTAATGGCTATCCCAGACAATTAATTGAATCAATTATTAAAAGGGGAGTTAACCAGAAACAGACGTACTATGGGCCAGAAAAGAAAACCGTCTACCTGAACATCCCATTTAAGGGGGATGCAGTTTCCCGAATGGCACAAAAGAACGTTGAAGCAGCATTGACACGCACATTTAATGCAGCCAAACTACGAGTGTTATTTAGGGTAACACACTTGCCTTTACCAGCAATCTAAGAGAAACAGCCGTTAATGTCGACATCAAATATTATTTACCAATATACATGCGCAAGTTGTCGATCAACTTACGTAGGCCGATCGACCAGACGGTTGATTACTCGAATGAGAGAAAATTGTAACTTAAACGTCTGTTTTAAATCAAATGGTGAATACACGTCTGCTATTGCGCAACACATCATCGAAACATCGCACGTATGTTCTCCAGACGTAGCATTCAAAATAATTACTAAATGCAATAACAAAAGGGAGCTAGCCACATACGAAGCCTTATGTATAAAAAAATTGCAGCCGGATTTATGCAAGCAGAAGAATCGTGTACAGACATTGAACTTTAACTGGAGGTGACGCGCGCAATTGATTGGTTGTTTCACTTATTTCACTCTCTCCATGTTTAAATATTTCTATCTTGTTTTGCCTTTCAATTTAAAAATAAAGAGATGTTCATTTGCGGATATTTGAGAAGACAATGAGAAAGAAGCGTTTCTTGTATCTGATAAAATTTCTTTTTTTTGCACATGGGAATGGTAAAATCAATGTTATTAAAGCTCGCGTTTCAAAAGAAATATTTTGTACTTTAAATGCATTTACTTCCTGTTTATCCTTCAACTGTAAATAGGGATAAATATCATTATAGTGCGTCTATCAAGTGTACAGTTAACGGGTATATTGTTTTCTATTCGGCAAACGAAAATGTTTGGTAGGCTGGGTTAGGTTGGCAAAAAGAAATTCGAGAGTGGCATTGAATGATAATTTCAGACTTAAAATATAAAAGCGAATGAAACAAGATTTCAGAATTATGTTCGTACTCTATTTATAACACGCCGAACAAAAAAAATTCATGCATCAACAAAATGGAAAATAAAATTCTAACTCACTGTTTTGGGAATTTTCATTGCTATGTTATTTTTTTTATTCATTGAACTTAATTTAGCGAATTATTTGCATTGAATTTTGTCAAACGATATTGGTCATACTCAAACAATAAACCTTTTTCTTTTAGTTTTCATAAGACTATCGTGTTTCTTTCGTTATTCATTTCATTTTTAGACACTAGAATGTGATTACTAAGTTTTCGTTCCACTTTTATATGCATAGGTTTCTCAATATAAACTAAGGATTGCATAATGTAGAAAAGATAATTCATCCAGTTGACAGGTTTCGTCCTTATTGGGAACTCTTCACGTACTATCTAGAATTTGTCGCGGACAATGCTTGAATCTGATCGACATATTCCGAAGCAAATGTGCCCAGGTTTGAGCCCTATACGCGCAAATTTTCTTGCCGATACGTGAAGCGTTTGCAATAGGGTACAATCGGTCAACAGGTCGAATTTGCTTTTCTACATTATGCAATGCGTAATTCATAATGACTACTGTTTTTATATAATGAGACTCGTCTTTACATCAAGATCACAAACCTGATTTAAATGATCATTTAATTAGTTCGTGTTTTGCAAAATTTAATCATAGAAGGGCTTATAAATATAGCAATGTTGGTTGGATAACACAAAACACACTTAAGAAAGAGAGACCAGTCTGACTTCTGAGTCATAGTCTTGCTTAACTCATAATTGATAGCCAGGAGTATTGAGAGAACAGAATCTCATTACTAATAGGTTTTTCGGCATAATAACACAATTCCTCCGTACCACTCTGTATATTATATGCGTTAAATAATTAAATTTGCCTTACATAACTAAAATATAACTTTTTTGTAACTTTTTTGTTGTAACTATTGTCTGTTCAACTGTCCTCACTTGAGTTTACTAGCGTACAATCTTTGCTTATTTAAACAAAAAGTAACTAAATTACTTTGAAGTTATTTTAAAAGTCTGCTCAAATATTTGAATTGATAGGCGAATGATTAAATTTTCTTATACCTTTACAGTAATTATCCCTCGATATAAACGTCAGTCCACAGGACAGACAGTGTACAATGTGCGCTTCCTCATCAAATTTAGTATGTTCTTCCAGCACTTCATTACTGCCTCAGTATATTTTAACATTTCCGAAACTGTATGTAACATTTCAGAATTTTTAAAGTTAATTTCTATTTCAATACACCAGGAAATATTTCTTTGGAATTGGTCTTTGGATTACGTTTAAAAAATATTTGCTAATGAATTGTATATTAAAATAATTTTGTTCTAAAAATGCTTTTGAAAAAATAACCCGTAAGGTGTTTATTTATGCTAAATGTGTGTCCGGTCATAGGCATGCTTTTAGCAGTTCTGTCTTTTATGAACCATCTGGATGAAATCAAATAATTTTTTTAATCATATTTAAACTTTCTTTGAATTTCAGGTGTTAAATGAATATCGTGAACAGATAAAAGAGGTAGCGGAACGAATCGCCGACGAATTTAGGTATTTTGAAATAACTTCTATCAGATGGTTAAACATGTTATTGAAACTTTGTAGGTGGTTATTATTCCGCTCTACCGCCGGCTTAAAGTCGGACTCTGTCATTAAATCCGACGAAAGTAAGTATTATTACCTGACAGAATGTAGGATAGATGCGTCTTCATCAGAATTGATTTTTCAACACGTTGCTTAACGGAATCCAATATGCGATACTTCATTTCTACTTATCTCTATTATTTAGAAAAATTTTAAATTACGCATTTATTTAAACGACAAATTCTTACAATAAGCCAACCATTAATTGCATGGTTGGTGATAAATATTAATTAAATTATTTATTCAAATTATAGATAAACACGAATCCTATTTATACAAACTACTCTACGGTAGTTCTTCTATGTTGTGTATCTTGTTCAATTTTGTAAACCTGCACTGAAGATCTAGTTGTCAGTCAACAATTTAATTAATTAAAGTAAAATATTAGTTTCCGAGTTTATCCAATCAAAAAGAATAAATTAATGGTAATTTATTTTATCTGGTTTATGCATTTTATGAACAGTCAACGCAAACGCAAAAGAAACCATGTAGAGTCATGATTATTTTACCGCGCATAAAGGAAGATCTTGTTCTGCGTCACAATAGAATTTCTAGTTTAAAAAACACATCATTAAACATTATATTATTTTTATCAAATTTATATCCTAATAATCTTTTCCTAAAGCCTCCTTTGTACATAACAATTACATTTTACAAACTTTTAAACACGTCGACCTAGATGAGATCTTTTAGTGTGAAAAAATTAAGAAAAGACTGTCTTATAGTATACGAGTTAAAATTCTGTTAATGAGGTTCCTAAGAAGCCCATTCTTTATACGTAATTTCAGTTTGTAATATCGTTCAAGACAATTTATTTTGAAGGATTAGATTGTGAACATAATAAGATATATGTTATAGCATATATATGGATCATATATATATATATATCATGTTGGATGAAAACGAACCTATTTTGCATTAATTGCCTTGTTGCGATAATTGCAACGATTGGAATTTAAGCCAGGTTACAGTTTTACATAATCTTTGAATGATGAACTTTCTTGCGCAGTTCTGTTGGAAAAGATAGCTTCACGAACAATTTCAAAAAAAAATATTGTGAATAGCTTCATAGTGACGTGACATGTGAGAACCCATCAATCAATTTCCAAAACCATCTGTGCACCTGAAAATGTAAGGTAACAGTTGTTTCATGGTCTTTGTTTATGCAGATCCATTTACCGGGTACACCCGTTACATAAAAATTTCGGAAATATAAGATATACAAATTTGAGTAACGTAAATCTTAGCTTGTATATTAGAAGAAAAACGCAAACATTGTAATATAAATTTACATTAATTTGTCAATTTTTTGTGTACATATTCTCCATTTATTAAGGTTCATCGTAACTGCAAATCAGTTGGATTACAATATTTGCATTCATTGCAAAAGTTGAACAGATTTCGTGTTAGTCAGAAACTATTATTCGTAACTTTAATTCAGAATGGCTAAAAACCCACAGGCAATCCTTATCGAAGTTATATGTTTGGGGAAACTACTTTATTTAATTTTATTTAACAATCATTGGAAGGAATTATGTAATAAAAGTTTGCAAATTTTATATATCAACTTATTTCGTTCGTCGTATGTCAACCGTTAAAAGAACAAAACAAGTTTAAGTCATATTTACGGAAACGTTTCTAACTCGTTTCGTCCTCAGCACTGTACGATAGGTAACTGACTAACATGGATAAAATCACAATGACTATAGACTTAAGAAAAGTGAAAATGGCTCTTAACACTTAAAGTTTCAGACGAATTACACTTGAACGAAGTGTTTGCTGTGCAATTTTAAAATAAATACGATTAAATTCTTTTAGAAGCTTTCACGACATTCATGTTTTCAAAACAATAAAGCACTGGCTGGCTGAGTGATAAAAACAATTATTTAATCCAAATTTATCCGATTAAGATAAGCATCAATCTCATA
>JAQBSW010008824.1:0-32023 GCA_029291075.1 Eudiplozoon nipponicum
CTTCGTTCCAGTTACGTATTGCTTTACAAGTGCTGCGATCTATTTGAGTGGGTGGTCCTGGCTAATGCTGAAAAGTCGGTAAAAATGGGCAATCAAATTAATCTTTATCTCTATTCTTTGCATTAAATCATTAATATATATTGGATTAATGTCTGATATCGTGATTTTGATTAAGTAAATGTTGCTAGTATAAACTCAACATAGCCTCAGGAAGCAAAGGAAATTCATCAAATGCACCCGTTTCTTAATTTTACCAATCCCTTCTATTACTGTCCAGAATTTCCACAGACGGGACCGGACCGTTACACATTTTCTTCTGTAGTCTACGACTCTAATCACTGAGCTACCCATGTCGCATATAGTGCGAAAGTTTAAGTCATATCTCTTATTTTGGTTAAACTTCCTTCATATGGAGCCTATGTGGAATATTTTTAGACCTAATGTACTAACTAGACACCCACTATCTATCATTATACAACAGACTCCATGCAACTTTTGGAAGTTATGTTGAATTGAAATCTGATGACAGCATAAACTCAACATTGCATCAGGTTGCAAAGGCAATTGATCCAGTGGACCAGTTTCTGTCCTTACTCGGAACTCTTCACGTAGATTAGTATGCAGTATGAGTGGCGCAGTGGTTAGTCGAAGGCTGAAGCAAATGCTATCTATAACAAATTCTGGACAGTATATGATGATTTCTCAATAAGGACGAAAACGTTCCACTTGATGAATTACCTGTTCTATATTAAAATGTTTATATATATACTGGTATTTGTATCAAGATCGCAACGTTGATTTAGTCAATTTAGCATCGCCGGGGGCAATTTATGATCGTTTGATCAGCATAAATGTTCAATTCAGTACCAGTTCACTGTTCTATAATCGAGAAATTGTGGTGAGCTTGGTGGAAATTTCAGCCGAAAGAGATGCCGCATGGGCTCAACCTCGAAGGAATTGCAAAACAAAAGGACTAGCTGGTAAATAGCTTAAAATTATGCGTTGTATGGGGCAGGCGTGATGCAGTGGATTGTCGCCAGAGATCACATAGCCATTGTTCCCTTGGTTCAGTTTTCCGTCCGCCGAAAATTCGTGACATTTACGAGTGGTACGATGATCACGATAGACTGCGTTTGAAAAGAAAGACTAGCCAGATGATAAGTTGGTCCCACGAATTGACGGTAGTTTGTTTCTGTCGCATGAAAGATAAAAATAAAATAGGACCAGTAGATTTTACAGCGAACTTAACATAGATAATTGTTATTCATCTGCTTGAGGTTTGGTTAGTTCTGATATGAAGCAGCTAGTTGGAAATTTAGATATAAAGTGATGCCAAATAGGCTCTGCGTAAATGAAAGTCTAAGAAATATGAGTTGGTAATTAACTGAAAATTGTGTGTAGCATGCGGCAGGCTGGCTCAGTGGTTAGAGCACCAGATTCCGAAGCAGACGTGCCCAAATTCGAGCCCTGGCCGCGACAAACTCTGGGTAGTATCTGAAGAGTTCCCAATAAGTACGAAACCAGTCTTCTTTATGAATTGCCTTTTCCAAATTATACTAACAAATGTATATATATATATATATATATATATATATATATATATATATATATTATCGAGAATGTTATTTATATCAAGATCGCATCTTTTTTAGTTTGGTTCAAAGGTGCAGCTGCATATTTCAAGATTGGGCTAACCTATAATACGTTTCCCTTTATTAGAAAATTTTTTTTCTTAACACGACGAACAATTCTTTCGATGCTTCAAGATGTTTCGAATTAAATTACAGGTGTTTGTCCTTCACTTTTTGTTGAAGTTTTATCTAAGAGCCTTATTAATTGCAGCATCATTAGGAAAATTATAGTTAAATTTCGTCCTACGACTAATTCTTAACGCTTGGAGCTTTTCTGGTTAATCTTCAAGCCAAGTCTTATTAAATAATTAACCAGGTCATTAATATCCATCATTGTTATTCTTAGCGAAATCAGAATTTCTTGGGTCAATTGGAAAGCTGATTTTAAAACCGACAGAGAAATAACAGATTGGATCTTTGAAAGCCAGGCTCTGCAAATTTGATTTTCTTTAGTATCGGAACTAAATTTGAATCCTACGAAACCCCAGCTATAGAGTTTGACTAATCACTTAAAAACCAGCACCAAAATAAACCGAGTCAAATGATTTCTAGATATCAATGAAAACTTGGCACATCCACATTTTTGTAATAAAAACTATTACATACTTCTACACGGACAGAATATTCGTGGTAGTCAAGGTCCTTTTGTAAACCACGCTGGCTTGAATCAAAGTCTAGTGTTAGGGCAGAGTCCAAATGATTCCGTATCAATCGCTCTATTAACTTAAAAAACGAATGGATCGCTGAAATTATTCCATAAACTCCGTGCTAATTTTGCTTCTGATATTAGATAACGACTGTGTCATTATTGTTAAAGCTTTAAATGCTGTTATACCAACACTCAAAATTTTACTTCAAAATGAATAGTTCATTCAAATGATCAGTGTGTAATTGAAGAAAATTATCAGTTTAAATTACTACATGATACTTTTTTATATTTGGCTTTAATAACAGCGTACTTTACGATACTGGTTATATAGCAGATCAGGTAACGTAAACATATGACACGTTCTTGTCGTTATTTATAAAATTAACGAACAACTCAAATTCACAAAAACTCATTATCCGTTTTATCCAACGGTAACGTCAGCCTCACTGTAATTTATGTGTAATATCCATACAAGAATGTGTAGCCTAATTTTGGATTATTTTTAGGCATAACCAGTATAATACATAATGGTTTTATACGAATTTCTAGTAATAAAGATTTCATTTCATTATATGTCATATAGAACTTCGATGTTTTAATATTTTTAGACTGAATTTCGCAATATTATCTTTCAAATCGTAATTTGCATAGTCTTCTAACCATCTCAGTTTGGCAAGAAACACAGATTTAAATTTAATAAAGACACTTCCACCACTTATTCAACCATCTTCGTTATGAAATATATATTAGCCAGGAATGAAACCGTTTCAAGTTAAATTATTGTTCAATATAAAATTACTCAGCATGGAGATCTTTTGTTTCATACTTCTAAGGTTTGTATGAATCGAGGAATATTTATAGACATACTTATTTACATGGCAGAGTAGTTCTAATGGTTACATCGGTTTTGTTTCTTTGCATTTATTGTTCTCTTTTACATTTCTTTCTCACTGAAAAAGGATGAGACGACATTTACCCTATTTTTTAGCATTTTAATAACTCTTGGTCTAGGCATAACGTCAGCATCAAAATTTGTTGGTCTCGTCGGCTCCAATTTTCTATGCTTCAATTTGTTCAATTAATGTATCATCTTGTTTCGTTCTCAGTGCTTAAGTCAGTTTACCTTGATAAAACGTCGCATCAGGCAGTCTGACTGCTTCCCAACCCAGTAGCATTTGGCGATTTCAACTTCAACAGCGTTATAACGATTAAATTCAATCTAGCAACATAAGCTTGGACAGCATCCTCTAAAAAATTAAACAGAACGTTCTGTTTAGAGGTCCGGACAGCCACCTCAATAGCCAGGACATTCAATAATTCTTCTCCGGATTTGGGTATAGAGCTCTAAATATTCCCATTCGCAATTAATTCTTCCTATTCGACGGTTTCCCACGGTTGTTTGTGCTACGACCCACAATCTGATTTTCAGCGAAAACTATTTTTTCCCATACTGGTCCGGTTAAAATCACAATTCTATATAGTTTGCATCATCATTTTGTTTTCTCCTGAGACATACTTCAGCGATATTCGAAGCATATCGATTATTTTCTCATTAAGAGTGCGTAAAGTTACAGGAGATATATTTTACACCGCGCGCCAATATCTCTGCTACTAAGTTGTTCATAATTAAAGAGAAGTTGAAGCCGAAATACAAAGCTTTATTAAAGAAATAAAGTGTATATTTATTAAACGTTCGCGTTGGTTGGAATAGGCCTTCAATGAATTACTTAACAAAAAATCATCACTGGTGAACGAAGGTTGAACTCGTAATAGACTGTTCTATCCAAATCAAAATACTTTATATACATACGAATGATGTTATAATGTAGAAATTTAAAATCTATAACATAAGTACGCCTAATATTTTACTTTATATTATTTATTTCAATAACAAAACTATAATCAATCTACCGTTTAGTACTCATTAAACATGGTAGTCAACTTTATGTCTAGTTGTGCTACTACAACTACAATTACGCCTAATATTATATTTGTAAATTTTAAAAACTAAAAATTATAGATCTACCGTTTAGCACTTATTAAAAATGGTAGTAAATACTTTCTATGTGCACAAATACACCGACGGAATGTGATATAAGCACAGGCGTAATATAGCCAATCAGTTGAAACATCAGGAACAGACGCTTATATATTCAAAGAGTTTGGAGCGACTGATTACTAAATTGTGTGACCAGTTCAAGCCCTACGTTCGATTCTGACATTACTCAATAAAGAATAAATCATGGACAATTGGATGGATTTCGTTTCAAACTTACACTTATTTAATATGAGATTTATGAATAGTAGCTACTGACAAGTTCATGTTTGCAAGTATGTATTAGGTTTTGCGAACCTAGTAACAAATTAGTTCACTTGTGACCAGAAGGATAAACCAAAGGCAGCATGAACGGAAAGTATAATCTCATGCACATTCGTTTCGTGCTTACTGGCGACTCATCAGTAGGAGCCGGTATTACGCCCTTTAACCACTATATATTCGGTAAAAGAATGTGGAATAATAGGACGGTACAATCTCCTAGACGAATGTGTAAACCTGTAATAGTGAAGCTAACATAATCTGAAGTCAACGACAATACGACTTCAATGCTAACTCACACTATATAATATATATACCGAGTCTGTAAAGGATACTAACACTATGGCCATTGTGTTAGTAACTGATACCTTTTTTGAAATCGATGAGTACCGGATACTAACACTATGGTTTCCGAGTCGGTACATGATACCAACCTGATGGATATAAATTTATGCTAAAGTTCACCCAAATTGAGAATTACAACAATTTCCGAACACCTGTTACTCCAGTTAAACCATACACTCTGGCCTTCATCGATATCAGTTATCACATTTCGCGGTAAGCATGACATCATTCAATTCAATATATTACAGTTAAATACTGTTTGTTGCGAAGAACTAATATATATGCAAGTATGTATTAGGTTTTGCGAACCTAGTAACAAATTAGTTCACTTGTGACCAGAAGGATAAACCAAAGGCAGCATGAACGGAAAGTATAATCTCATGCACATTCGTTTCGTGCTTACTGGCGACTCATCAGTAGGAGCCGGTATTACGCCCTTTAACCACTATATATTCGGTAAAAGAATGTGGAATAATAGGACGGTACAATCTCCTAGACGAATGTGTAAACCTGTAATAGTGAAGCTAACATAATCTGAAGTCAACGACAATACGACTTCAATGCTAACTCACACTATATAATATATATACCGAGTCTGTAAAGGATACTAACACTATGGCCATTGTGTTAGTAACTGATACCTTTTTTGAAATCGATGAGTACCGGATACTAACACTATGGTTTCCGAGTCGGTACATGATACCAACCTGATGGATATAAATTTATGCTAAAGTTCACCCAAATTGAGAATTACAACAATTTCCGAACACCTGTTACTCCAGTTAAACCATACACTCTGGCCTTCATCGATATCAGTTATCACATTTCGCGGTAAGCATGACATCATTCAATTCAATATATTACAGTTAAATACTGTTTGTTGCGAAGAACTAATATATATGCAAGTATGTATTAGGTTTTGCGAACCTAGTAACAAATTAGTTCACTTGTGACCAGAAGGATAAACCAAAGGCAGCATGAACGGAAAGTATAATCTCATGCACATTCGTTTCGTGCTTACTGGCGACTCATCAGTAGGAGCCGGTATTACGCCCTTTAACCACTATATATTCGGTAAAAGAATGTGGAATAATAGGACGGTACAATCTCCTAGACGAATGTGTAAACCTGTAATAGTGAAGCTAACATAATCTGAAGTCAACGACAATACGACTTCAATGCTAACTCACACTATATAATATATATACCGAGTCTGTAAAGGATACTAACACTATGGCCATTGTGTTAGTAACTGATACCTTTTTTGAAATCGATGAGTACCGGATACTAACACTATGGTTTCCGTGTCGGCACGTGATGAGTCGCCAGTAAGCACGAAACGAATGTGCATGAGATTATACTTTCCGTTCATGCTGCCTTTGGTTTATCCTTCTGGTCACAAGTGAACTAATTTGTTACTAGGTTCGCAAAACCTAATACATACTTGCATATATATTAGTTCTTCGCAACAAACAGTATTTAACTGTAATATATTGAATTGAATGATGTCATGCTTACCGCGAAATGTGATAACTGATATCGATGAAGGCCAGAGTGTATGGTTTAACTGGAGTAACAGGTGTTCGGAAATTGTTGTAATTCTCAATTTGGGTGAACTTTAGCATAAATTTATATCCATCAGGTTGGTATCATGTACCGACACGGAAACCATAGTGTTAGTATCCGGTACTCATCGATTTCAAAAAAGGTATCAGTTACTAACACAATGGCCATAGTGTTAGTATCCTTTACAGACTCGGTATATATATTATATAGTGTGAGTTAGCATTGAAGTCGTATTGTCGTTGACTTCAGATTATGTTAGCTTCACTATTACAGGTTTACACATTCGTCTAGGAGATTGTACCGTCCTATTATTCCACATTCTTCTACCGAATATATAGTGGTTAAGGGCGTAATACCGGCTCCTACTGATGAGTCGCCAGTAAGCACGAAACGAATGTGCATGAGATTATACTTTCCGTTCATGCTGCCTTTGGTTTATCCTTCTGGTCACAACTGAACTAATTTGTTACTAGGTTCGCAAAACCTAATACATACTTGCATATATATTAGTTCTTCGCAACAAACAGTATTTAACTGTAATATATTGAATTGAATGATGTCATGCTTACCGCGAAATGTGATAACTGATATCGATGAAGGCCAGAGTGTATGGTTTAACTGGAGTAACAGGTGTTCGGAAATTGTTGTAATTCTCAATTTGGGTGAACTTTAGCATAAATTTATATCCATCAGCTTGGTATCATGTACCGACTCGGAAACCATAGTGTTAGTATCCGGTACTCATCGATTTCAAAAAAGGTATCAGTTACTAACACAATGGCCATAGTGTTAGTATCCTTTACAGACTCGGTATATATATTATATAGTGTGAGTTAGCATTGAAGTCGTATTGTCGTTGACTTCAGATTATGTTAGCTTCACTATTACAGGTTTACACATTCGTCTAGGAGATTGTACCGTCCTATTATTCCACATTCTTCTACCGAATATATAGTGGTTAAAGGGCGTAATACCGGCTCCTACTGATGAGTCGCCAGTAAGCACGAAACGAATGTGCATGAGATTATACTTTCCGTTCATGCTGCCTTTGGTTTATCCTTCTGGTCACAAGTGAACTAATTTGTTACTAGGTTCGCAAAACCTAATACATACTTGCATATATATTAGTTCTTCGCAACAAACAGTATTTAAAGTTCATGTTTGGGCATAAATTATAAAAAATACACAAATACTGGACACGACTTTCGTACTATTTTTCTAGCTTATACAACAGTCAGCTACGTAACGACGTGTCACAAAATCGAGTCGTATTGAAGACCAAGATAAATCTGATTAGCTGTCGTATTAAAAACATGCGGAAGACAAGGTTAAGGAAATTTTGTGTCCGACAATTTCAGCCAAGCACAATGTATGCGAAATTACTAAAGGTAAGAGCCATAGATCTAACTTTTCGTAACTTATACACGTATCGATGTTTAATCCTCAATAGTTAGTCTGCCTGCATGCTTTGATGATTATCATGGTAGATCGAAAGGCGTCAGTACATACGGCTGACGGCAGTTTTTTTGCAAATGGATGGATAAAATTTAATTGGTGTTTGTCTCAATTATGCAAACTTGATTTCAAGAATTTGTATCACCATCTGCACAATAAATGCTGGCTCAATAGTACAAATGGCAATTTCAATGACTGCATATAATTTGAGCATCCAATATTTTCAGTCAAGAATAATGTATGCAGGACTGAAAAGGAGGAAAGCAGCAGATCTAACTTTTCGTACCTTATGTACGCCTTTATATAATCAAACGAACATTGGTTGCGCGGGTGGTGATAAAAATTACTTACATATGTCAGTATAAACTAAGAATTGTATTGTGTAGAAAAGGCAATTCATCCAGTAGACCGGTTTCCTCCTTATTGGGAACTCATCATGTACTGGCTAGAATTTGCCGCCGTCAGGACTCGAACCTTGGCACGTCTGCTTCGGAATCTGGTGCTCTAACCACTGAGCCATCCTGCCGCATCATGATGAGTTCCCAATAAGGACAGATTGGGGATGGTTAGTTGGAACTTTGGGTCTAAATGCATGTCATATGAGCTACACCTAAAGGAAAAGTAGACTAACCAAGTTATATTAGTTAGTATATAACTGAAAATTGTGTGCAGTGTAGTGTGCGGCAGGATGGCTCAGTGATTAGAGCACCAGATTCCGAAGCACACGTGCCAAGGTTCGAGTCCTGACCGCGGCAAATTCTAGCCAGTACATGAGTTCCCAACAAGGACGAAACCGGTCTACTGGATGAATTACCTTTTCTACACTATACAATTCCTAGTTTATACTGACATATGTAAGTAATTAATGGGTCAGGTGTTTATATCAAGACC
Organism: Eudiplozoon nipponicum; assembly: GCA_029291075.1. Classification (NCBI taxonomy): domain Eukaryota; kingdom Metazoa; phylum Platyhelminthes; class Monogenea; order Mazocraeidea; family Diplozoidae; genus Eudiplozoon; species Eudiplozoon nipponicum. Next base: position 8,855 of record JAQBSW010008824.1, read on the forward strand.
GCAGCCTTGATTATGTACGCCTTATTTTTTTATCCTCGTTAGTCAAATTAATGTCGTATTTGATTATCACTATAGTCTATGGTAGATCGAAAGGCGTCAGTACATACGGCTGACGGAGTTTTTTTGCAAATGGATGAATAAGAAAGAATTGGTGTTTATCTCAAGTATACAAACTTGATTTCAAGAATTTGTATCACCGTCTACACAATAAATGCTGGCTCAATATTATAAATGGCAATGTCCATGACTGCATGGAATTTGAGCATCCGATATTTTCAGTCAAGTACAATGTATGCGGGACTGCAAAGGAGGAGAGCCGCAGATCTAACTTTTCGTACGCCTTGCTGCTTTATCCTCGTTAGTCAGCTTGCTGTCGTGTTTCTATTGTAACCAAAGTGGATCAAAAAGCAACAGTGCGTACAACTGACGCCAGCATTGCTTCTTTGTACAACCGAATGAATAATATTGGATTTTTGTTTATCTCAAGCACGAAAACATGATTTTAAGAAAAACCTTATGAGTTACATGTAAAAAAGCTTCATGTAAAACGGCAAACATTAAATTCCGAGTAATAATTTATCTTAAGAGTTCAAAATTTAGTATTTTCGAAGAGAGAAATAGAATTGATTCAAGAAAAACACTTTTAAACTACAAAGAAGAGCACTTAGGAGCTAAAGTCCTTAGTTGAGATAAAAAATTTGAGTTTATATGTACGCTTCTGGTGGACTTTATCATGTTCATAGCTTCGGTGAAGCTATATTCTTTTTTAAGTATTAAATAGGCTGCAACGATAGTTGGCGCTCGAGACTTCCCTGCATTGCAATGAACAAAAACTCGTCCGGAGGAAATTTCTGCTGTAGATATAAAATCAAAAACACATTCTAGAACAACTTCAATGTCAAACGAAAGGTCATCAAACATGTTAATTGAAAGATATTGAAAATGCTCCGGAAAACAATTCGGAATGATTGACGACACCAAGTTAATAATGTGAGTAATTTTATTTTTCGTCAGTAGAGTCATATCAAAAGCAACGTCTTGTGAACCTACAAAATAAACTAAAAACAAATACCGAAACAAATTTGAAAAACATTCAAGTCAATAACTCCAATCTGTAGATCTGGTTTCGTCTGTGCAATAAACCCGTATTTATAAAAATCATTAGAAGAATCGACTGGCAGACTTGTTAAAACAGCATCAAAAGCATTCGTTAAAACTGCTGATCCATCAGGATTTCGAACTGAGACATTAGTTGGCTTAAGAGAATCTTTCTTAAAATTTCTTATTGATTCAAGAAGGCTCATCTTTGGGAGATGAAAATAAGGTGTATATAAGCAAGTTCAATTCTAAGACATCAATAATCAGCATTTATATATAAAATGTCCATATAATAATTAACATATATTTCTTATTTGTCATTTTGCTTGATTTATAATTTTTATTGTAGGATTAGACTTTACCCAGAATATATATTGATTATTTAAGTGATAAAAACAATAAGAGAAAAATTAATATAATTAGACAATTTTATCAATTTGAATATAAGCATAATGATGTACAATCACTAAACTTTGACACGCAAACCCATATATAGGTCCACTTTTGATTCGTTTGTTGATCTATTCAACTGCCAGGAAGGATGGTTTCAATTGCCTAATAAAAATTTTTATCTTAATTTCCTTCTGTAATTAAATTATTGTCAATTTAAATCTTGTTCAATTTGTGAGCATAAGTACCTATAAATTCAACATTCACATGATAATAAATTTTGATTGGCATTAAAGGCTATCTAGCACAAAATAAAAATTAGGATTATGTATGGGTGATTGAGGCAGTGAAAAGATACTATTTATCAATAATGACAACGGTGCGACTGATACAAGTTAAATGAGAAAATTTCTATCGGCATTTTGTAGCATTATCTCATGCAGATAGATGTTAGCTGTGATTAGGCTAAAATCAATTAGAATGAATTCTTGAAAAGATTCTAGATATCGATTTTCTCTGCAGGAATGAAAGACTAGTTGTGAGCATCTAGTGAGCCTTAGTTTTCTAACGCTGAGGACAAAGGCAAAGGTCATTAGTTTGCGATAAAAGAATGGAAGATGACGTTCGAAACAGCGAACGGCAATATCTCCTTATTCCATTCTGATGAGGGTCCGTTGGAGACGCTGAAACAAAACTGTTTGTATGAGAATTATAACCAAAAACCAGACAAATGTGCTCCAAATTTTCGAACATGACCGTTAATGATGTTCAAAAATCGCTGGAGTCTAAATAAAAGGACATTTTTTTTGAAATTCGAGCCTTAATGGAATTCATAGTAGCCTTTTCATGTGCAAAAATAAAAATAAATTTTATCAGATACAAGAAACGCTTCCTTCTCATTTTCTTCTCAAATATCTGCAAATGAACATATCTTTATATATAAATTGGAAGGCAAAACAAGTTAGACATATGTAAGCACGGAGAGAGTGTGAAGAAAGGAAACCAATCAATTGCGTGCGTCACCTCTAGTTCAAAATAAATGCAAGCAGAAGCATGTTCAGGCATAGAGCTTGAACTGGGGGTGACGCACGCAACTGATTGGTATCCTTTCTTCACACTCTCTCCATGTTTTCCTATGTCTAACTTGTTTTGCCTTTCAATTTATATAGAAAGAGATGTTCATTTGTAGATATTTTAGAAGAAAATGAGAAAGAAGCGCTTCCTGTATCTGAAAAAATTTCATTTGATTGTTGCACATAGAAAGGGTACTATAAAGGATATTTAATTTCCCGAAAGTCTCTTGCGGTCGCCAGAGATAACTTTATAAACCACAATGTGTATTACGGGCGGAAATGAACACGTTTTAATTTGGAATTTTATTAGCGGAGTGCAGATAAATCGCTTTCGTGTCTTCATAGTGAAATATGACTATTGTCTCCGTGAGTACGGCATTTAAAACACTTGAGGCCTTGGATAAAGATAAATTTTAACAAAGATATTGATTAAATTAATGAATTACAGTTGCACACGACGTATGAATGACTATTAAAAGAAATTTGACAACGATAGGCAAGTTGAAACCTCGTAAACAAATAAGATAACTCATATAAAGTTAATGAACCATAAGGATTGGAGATTTGCGAGGTGGCGCTCTCTAAAGTTCTGACCATGAGGAAGAAGACATGTTAGAAATAGAGAAGCTATCTGCGCTAAGACAAAATGAGGGACAAATTCGCCAGAATAGAATAAGAGGGACAGGTCTTGAATTTTGAATAAACTGTGTCTCAGGATATGGTTTTGCGTTTTAAACGATCTTCAAATTACTTTGTTAAGATGCAGAGAGATGTCCAGTGATATAGAAAATGAGATTCTTAAGTTCTCAAACAAGTCAATAATCATTATATCCAGGGAAAACTTTGCTGTCGGCAACAGAGAAACGAAGTTTGAATTAATTTTCAGCAAGTAAGTTTTATTCGGATATAGTTCAAGAGAAATTTTGCAAAGGTGTGTTTGCAGCGAAGATATCAGTTGTTTGGAAGGAAATCCAGAACGGATAGAAACTGTTCTCGAACGCAATTCTCTATTCGTATACTTGTAAATCGATTTCTGAGATAGAAATTAATAAGCTTAAAGAGACGAAAACGAATTTAATCGCCAAGAGCAAGAATTGCAGATCTTATAAATACACCGAAAGAGAAGAGTGCATTCGTGTCCTTTTGATACGAAGGAATAATAGTGGTATAGGACGCTAGCTAAATTGGTGAAAGAAGAACGCCCATTCAGAAACCCATGTTGTTCGTCAAGAAGACAAGAACTATCTACTGAATTAATGAAATATTAAACTTCATTATATAGAATCCTGTCAAAACGTTAGCGAACAGCGGAACGGTATAGATCCAAGAAATGCCACGTCTCGGGACAGCCGATATCACAGACTTAAGCCACTTTATCAGTAAAGAGTTAATTGAGAGACATATGTTAAAGACTTTGACAAACAGAAGCAAATTTTCACAAACTAAAAGAGTAATCATGCACAAAGAAATAGCATACCGATTAAATTTGTGTTTACATTTAATGTCTGTGATTACTTCAACCACAATGGCCGATGAGACGTTGAACCAACGTAGAATTTCGGTGTTCACATCACTGATTATTTCAGCCGATGGATACGGAGTGGGAATTTGAAGGATAATTCAGATTAACGACTGCGTAGCCAATTTCATCAGAAACAGCGAGGTTCATGCTTAAATTTCTCGATTTATGGAACAGTATCTCTGTGATAATTTCGTATTTCTGGAAAGAGTTGAGAGCCATTCGGATACGCCTTTAGAGGCAGAGCGCTTGCTTGCTAAACGTTAGTAAAAAATCATCAATGCGGCGAAGTAACAATGCGGGTTTATGACAAGGTGCGCAGTCTTGAGTTCCGGGACAGATTATCGTGTAAATAAATAGTGAGATTAGCTACTTTGAAGATCATATCTGTTGAATAAAATAAAACGGATGCAAAGCGGAGAGTGCACTACTGACGTGGGAGAAGTAGGAACTTAAGTCGGAGTGATCAAATCACTCCAGGTTACGTCATCACAGAGCCGGATAAACACTTCCCTATTAACACAACACCTGAATGCTTGTAGGGTCTCCCATGAGGCAACGGATAAGAAAATGATAATGAGGAAACTTGGCAATAATCAAGATCATGCAAAATCACTCGGCACTGAAAATTGGTCAATTTTATCCTCATATGCACGAATTGATTCCGCAAATAATCTGCAAAGAGCAGCAAAAATAATTTGTTAAATGTCAAATTGTACCAGTTGGTATGAGAGAAATTAAGATCGCCATAAAAATGTAACGTTCAGACGATTGTGTAAAAAGAGTGAGCTAATTGTGTTTTATCGGTGATTAAACTATTAGCAGATCAGTTGCCTACAAAAAAGATAAGGTTTGATATTTTATCAAAGGCTGAAGGGCAAATAATTTGAAGTAGTCAGGGGCCTTCAAATATGAAGCTAACTCAACCCCACGACCTACAGCTCTCTTAGAAAAAAGGAAAACGCAATTATGAGGAAAAGGTTATCACTTTTGACGTTATGGGGCAGCAAAATTTCATAAAGTAGGTGCGTCTAGATTGCTTGAGGAAGGAAATGTCTGCTGTTAATTGATTTTTGGTGTAAGTGACATTCTATTAATGGGAATTGTTAAGAAAGGCTACGGTAGATGATGATTATACCTTAAAGACAAAGCGAGCTTGGTCTTACAACGGTTATGGTAGCAATATACTGTTTTGGACATGATTTATTGATAGCAAGAAAATTCATTACAGTCACTTTATTTTGGGCAATATTACTGCCGGAGTGGTCTCGCTTGTAGTTTTCTATAATTCTGAATTGAGATCGGCTTATTCTTATATTTTCTAGATTTCTCGTATGATCTCATAACTGCGAAACTTCTCACGCATGGAATTTGCATTTATATTATGTTCATTTATTTTTTTCACCAGAATTTTTGTATATTTACACTTGCTTGAATTTCAAATATAACTGATATTTTACCACATTCCTCCATCATGAACCAAATATTTCCGCCACCTCTAACTCACATGGGACTGGAATTGTTTGCATTTCAGATACTGATTCTGGAGCAAAGCCTTTCTGTTTGCGTTGCATATAGGCCACAGAATCTCTGAACAATTGACGATTCTCACAGGGCCCAACATCTGTCCACTATTTTTTCTCAACTGTCCGATCAATAAATCGTTGTGGAATACCTTAACCTTCCTCAGGCTAACTAGCAAATTTTAATATGAGAAAATCATCGGCTGCTTCGGCTATTTGCTGACAACTTGCTATGTCCATTTATGCACTATGCTACCCGATGAAAAAACTAAATCGACCGCGTCCTCTCCAACAAAGACGTAACCAAAGTATAAAATTGAAAGATCTTTCTAATCTAGACAACTGCCAGGTATCCTTTTTCATTCCTATCTTATCTTCCACCCAAAGAAAGAACATTCAAGCATCCAGACGATTCCTTGATTGAAAAGGGTTTAGGCGACTCTGTGATGCCGTTGATTGGACAGAATTAACCATCCCAGAAAACCTTTATTCGTGCTTTTCCCATGTCCATAACGTATCATCCTCCTATTTCGTATGTGCCACCTCTATCCAATACATACGCACGACGAACAAATTGAGCACCTTATTTAAGGAGCGCGACAACCTTGCACGCAATCTTAGATTACACAACTCGTTACTAGCTCGTGCTCTTGCAGTCCGAAGTATTGGTCATATTAAACAATTAATTAACAGACAAGAATTGGAAACCGAAAGACGCATTCGGAAAGAATCCAACTCCCGTAAAAATTAGCTATCATTAAGAACCAACTCTTACTTAAGTCCAAAAACACATACAAACTTCTCTGGTTCGGACCACTCTTTATTTGTGGACGGCTTTCTGAATTATCTTGTAAATTAGTATTCCATTTCCAATCCTTCTGCTAAGGTGCTCGAAAACGATGACACTAAGAATCTGCATTGGCTTAAAGTTTCGTCAGCCATCAAATCTGAGTACCAATTTGATCAAGATGGTATCTCCATTGGCATGATTGCTATTCTAGGTTGAAACCACTTCTCTCTGATTGCCGATGTTATAAACAGAAGTCTCGTTACTACCTATCTACCCCCCGGAGTGGCTCAAATGGCATATCGCCGATCCCCTCATACAATGATCTCCACCCAATAATTGTTGTCTCTGATTTCACTAAAATCTGATATAACAATCTACTCTTTTAATAAATCTCGAGATAATTTCTGTCATATTAATGATTAACTTGTTTTCTAAAATGTGCTCTCGTCTTCCACCAACTTGTTCAGTTTCCTTAACCACTGTTACTCTTCCATTTCCAAAGGTCATAAATGCACTCCCCCGTTTCTAGATATCTCTAAGGCTTTCAATTCAGTAGCGTTCGCGGAAATCGATTCCGTCTTATTAAACAATGGTATTTGTGGCAGCGCCCTAAACTTATCAGTTTCTAATCACGAAACCGTTACACAACTGTAAAAGTCGTAAATGGTCTTTCGAGGTGAGCTCCTATCTTATCTGGAGTCCCTCAGGGTTCAGTACTTGGCTCTATACTATTCAACCTAGCATTCACATAGGTTCAGATTTCAGACAACCTGTTCAAATATGCAGATGACTTGGTAACAGAATTCATCAATCCAATCTCGCCCAACCCTTCCTCACACCTAGTCCCTCAGCTACTATCTTCGTTGCACTCTCACTTTAGCGGAATCCGTCGTAAATAAGATCCTGATAAGATTCGTTTGATGAAGCTTATATCTAATCCGTTCCATTCTATCCCGACCGAAAATTGTTCTCTTGATATTGAAATTATTGACTCTGTCAAACATCTTGTAATCCATTTTTCTAAATCATAGCCAAATTATTTGCGCTCTTCAAATGAGCCCGTTTGATCTACTTTAAGGCATAAACCCACTCTGCAACTCACATTATTAAAAGCCTAAGCCCGACCTTATGCCAGCGAATTTTATAACTTTCACACCTTTAGCTTGCTCTTACGCAATTGAACAGAACGCTTCTCGATTGTTGAAGTGTGTTTCTCCTCTTAATCAGAACTATCGAGAGCTTCTGCTCCATGCAAATCTTCTCCTTTTACGGTTTATCTGACAATTACGAGTCATCTAATTCATTCGTAAGATATCAGCATGGCTTTCACTGTCAAATTTGGCTGATTAGAGCCACACATACGCCACGCGCAAATGAAAAATTTTCAATTCAATCCAGCTTAGATTCCAAATTAAGCATTCCAATACTAACAGTTTACTATTTCTGTTTACTGCTTACTATTTTATATTATTCTGCCATTATTTTCTCTCCTAAATCTTCGAAATTCGAAAATTACGACGAAGAAATATGATGGTCTCTGAAACTCATTCTTCATTGTCTTCTAACACTCAATTTCGTTCAACTGAAGGCAGTAAATCCTCTACATCGCACTGGCATGTTGACACTTCAAAGCCTTACTCTATTCGACTCTTACCTAGTCAATTGAAATTGTAGAGGTTAAATTAATTATCGGACAGAAATTAACCTCTCATATAAAAATAAATCAATTTTTATTTTTGGACATTTGATGTTATCGCTGGTTTCGTAAAACAATATTGTAATTTTTGAAAAATATTGTAAATTTTTTTGAAAGTTCTTTTGTTCATATTGTCGAAGTTTTGGACTTGTCTTGTGAAAAGAAATGAGACAGTTTTGATCTGAGTTTCTGAATTGCATAAGCGGGACACTGCATGGTTCTATCACCGATTACTTTGTGAATAAAAATTTGTAATCTTGTCGTCATTTTGTTGTTTTTAATTATCAGCGAGAAAGAACCACAAGTTTGCTTTGGGTAATTTAAGTGAATATTTGTTTCAAGGTCTCATTCTTTCCAGTTCAGTAAATTTGTGGACATCAGCGTATCCGGGTAAGCTTACTTAATTAATATAATACATAAATTACAAGTAATTTAATAATATCATGTCTGGTTTATTAAATACTGAGGATACAGAGCAGTTGGCTAGCGGACTTAAGGATTGTAGCTTAAGAGATAGTTCAGAGGAACTTAAGTGTTCCAAGATAGATGACCATTCCGCATATATGGATTTTCCGGGCCTGGCATCCAAGAGACCCCCTTATGGTAGTGACCTAAGGGCCTCTACAAAAAATGGCGACCGCGCCAGGATCCTTTATGCGGGAAGATATGATGTAGATGATCGTTATTGCCACAATTCTATGGATAGCAATGTCAAGCTTAATATGTACAGACCAGACAACCATTCTGAATGGGTCGAAGAAGCAAAATTTTATTTTAAACTAAGACGGATGACCGACCCTATAGAAAGGTTTGCCTCGGCCTGGTGGTGCTTACCTGAGCCATTAAAAAAGAATCTGTTTAGACTCAGGAAATTTGTCACTGAGAACGAACCAGAAAATGCATTTGAGCTTCTAGTAGAAGAACTCCATGGACGATATCAACCCGAGAGGATTGAACGGATGACTGACTTATTACGTCAGGAAAAGATGGGAAATCTACTTCCATCTGAATTTATGACAGACTAATTTCAAAATCCATCGGGCTTGATATATCTGAGAAAGTGATAAATATTATATTTGTAGCAGAATTGTCTGCTAGACTAAGAGCCACATTGGATGTATATGATACATTGGAACTAGAGTGGCCCAAGAAGCTCAAAGGGTTGGACAAAGTGTATCGTCAGATGGAACCTAAGGTGTATGCAGTAACCGCAGATTCACGCCTAGAGCAGCAACTCAGACATCTCTCAGAGAGGCTCCTGAACATTGAGAATGAATTAAGTACCCTCCGCAGGGATGTGGGTTGGATAAAAAGCAATAAGGAAACTTCCAACAGAAGTAGGGTAAATTCTCGGAGTCAACGTTCAAATTCCAAGCATTGGAGAGGCGAATCGCGTGAGAGTGTACAAGGACCACGCGAGTGGTGCATATCGCATCGCAAATACGCCGAGTTTGAAAAATGTCAGGAGGGGGATGCACATTTCCAAAGTTGGGTGGTCCCCGATGGAAAGGAAGTAGTCTTCCTGTAGCCTGGTCGAAGCTGCCGGAAAACTAATTGAGCCCCCGCTAATAGGAGCCGTAGGGGGGGTTGCGCAAGCAAGGCTCCAAGGTATGCATATTCGTGGCATACTAAAAACATCGAAGTTAGGTTCGGAGGCTTCGATGGAAGAGACGCGCAGTAATATAGTACGTAAATCTGTTAGATTTCGGCTGGCAGATAATCTTAAAGAGGTTGCTGGTTATAGCAACAATAAGTTCGTTATAACTGATGAACTTAGTGGCCTAAAATTCTTAATAGACACGGGTGCAGAGGTGAGCATAGTTCGATCTGATGTGGTGGAAATTGATAGCCCCACATTCGATTACCAACTATGGGCTGCTAATGGAAGTCCAATTGAGGTTAAGGGAGTTAAAGAATTGTCAGTGACATTGGGGCAGAAATCTCCATTTACGTGGAATTTTCTGGTCGCTGATATAAAGGATAACATCATTGGGATGGAATTTTTGATCCATTTTAATCTCGCTTTAGATCCCAAATCTAGGACCATTGGACAAAGCACTGGGATAGTGACTTATGCTGAGACTGGGACCTCAGTAATTAGGTCAGTGAGACTACCCAGACCCGTCGTCGCCGATGACTTGGCGGATGTCATCGAGAAACACCTGGCCGTGTTTCTGCCATTCAATGCTAAACGCAAGGGTTTAAAGACAGGCATTGAACACCAAATCGAGTTGGTGGAGCCACTACCTTGTTCGCCGAAGTCTCAACCGTTAGCACAACACAAGCAGCAGGTTGCTATTGAAGAATTTAAGCGGTTGAGAGAAGAAGGAATTTGTAGGCGTTCAAATTCCAACTTTGCATCTCCAATAGTGGTTGTTCCCAAACCTGAACCAGGTCAATGGAGGGTTTGTGGTAACTATCGTCTATTGAATTCGGTTACGAAAGGCGATTCGTATCCTCTACCGAACCAGAGTACTTTGCTCAGGGATATAATGGGGTATGAGGTATACACAACGTTAGATCTGCAGAAAGCATACTATCAAGTACCTATGGAGGCAGAATCTATACCGCTCACAGCAGTGCGATTCCCTGGAGGAGGATCGCATGAATTTTTATGTATGCCTTTTGGGTTGAAGAATGCAAGTCAGACATTCCAGCGTCTGACAGAGGAAGTTCTTCAAGACTGTTCATTTGCTAGAGTGTATATAGATGACATCATTATATATAGTCAATCTAGGGAGGAACACCGGGAGCTTTTGGACATCGTTTTGTCTAAGCTGAAACATTATGGATTGGTAGTGAAACCAGAAAAGAGTAGGATTGGTTGCTCTACCGTAAAATATCTTGGACACACCATTTCTAAGGATGGAATCAAGCCTTTGGAAGACAAGGTACAAGCAATCAAGGGTGTGCCAGAACGTAGAACTGTACGCCAGTTGCGTAGATTTTTGGGCATGATTAGCTACTATCGTCGGTTCATACCAGGTTTAGCTGGAATTTTGGGGTCGCTAACTCGACATTTAGTTCGTGAACGAAGCACAATCAAGAAGTCCTGGCCTATGAATTTTAGCCAAGACGACAAGGAAAAATTCCAGAGGGCCAAAGATCTGTTAAGCCAAATAACCACATTAGCACCTGTGGATTGGACTAAGCCGTTTGAGCTGGTCACAGATGCTTCTGATGTAGCCATAGAAGCAGTGTTACATCAACGAGAAAATGGTATAGTCAAGCCGATTGGATTCTATAGTCGGAAACTCCAAGATCGCGAGAACCGATATGATACGCTTGGAAAGGAGTTACTAGCAGTTTATTCTGCAGTGTTGCATTTTGAGCACTATCTAGATGGACATCAGTTTATGATATTAACTGATCATAAACCGTTGTTGAGTATCCTTGGGAAATCAAATAGGCTAAATTATTCTCGGCGGGTGAATTCACAAATAACCCGACTCGCAGAATTTGATTTTACCATTAGTCATATCTCAGAAAAAGATAATGTGGTGGCAGACACTCTCAGTAGACCAGACGTATCAGATGAAGATATGATTCGTTCAGAGTCACTAGTATGCTCTATTGTATCTTCTAATGATTTTGTCCAGCAATTGATGGAAGCACAAGGTTCTGATCCTTTAGTAGCTGTGTTGGAAAAGAATCCTGTATATACACGCAAGAAGATTGGAGATAAGTGGTTATTATGTGAAATCTCCAGGAGCCAACCTAGATCTTATGTACCGCTAGAATTAAGGTATAAGGTAATTCAGCAGCTACATGAATTCAGTCATCCTTCCATTAAGGCAACTATCAGGATGGTCACTGATAGATATGTATGGCCAAAGATGTCGAAAGACATAAGAGCCTGGGTAAGGACATGTGCCCGGTGTCAAACTTGTAAAGTTTGGCGTCATACCAAAACTGAAATTAAAACGATTGGTATACCAGCGGGTTGGTTCATGCATGTTCATATTGATATAGTAGAAATGCCTGAAATTTCCGGCCATAAGTATTTACTCACGATGGTCGATCGGTTCAGTCGTCAGTTTGAGGTAGCAATCCTGAAGGACATGACAGCTCAAGAGGTCTTACTTATGTTCTTGTATAATTGGGTGTCGCGATATGGTGTACCGGTAAAGGTAACTACTGATCGTGGTAGTCAGTTTATGTCTGAACTGTTTATCAGATCATTGAATACAATGGGGATAGAAGTAAGACACACATGTGCTTATAATCCCAGAGCCAATGGGATGGTTGAGAGACTGCACAGGGAGCTGAAGGCTGCATTACGCTGCACCGGTGGATCCAGTTGGATACATGATTTGCCCGTAGTTCTGTTGGCAATGCGAAACAGATACAGAGTTCAGTTAGGAACATCCATAGCAGAACTTGTTTATGGAGAGCCACTGAGGTTACCTGGAGATATTCTAATAGAAACTCCAAGTTGTCTCGATTGGGTCTCTAGTTCAGTAGATTGGTTTGTTGGAACATTGAGAGATAAAATGAGTCGTTTAGCTCCAACCAAAACTAGAAGTCCAAAGTCTAAATGCTATGTATCTTCAGACTTAAAGCTGGCATCGCATGTATAACTAACGATAACAGACAGAATTGTCTGACTCCATTCTATAAGGGGCCATATAAAGTCAATCATATGACTGATAAAAATGCATTTATAGAAATAAATGGCACTGTAGAATGTGTAACACTGGATCGCTGTATTCTACAGTTTATTTTGATGGAGGAAAAGACTGAGGAACAGTATTCACCGAAGTACCCAGAAGTTGAGGCGAGATGTGACTCAGAAATTGGTGAGAAAAATGAAATGTCGAATAAATATGGTAAAGAAGTAAAGATTAAAACCAAGACAACTGAGAATCAAGAACAATGCGATATGAATATGAAATCTGGTGAAGTACCAGCACAACTTGTTGAAACTCGGTCTGGTAGAGTGATCAAGAAACCGAAGAATGAAGACTACATCATGTATGGTTAATCATCTTAAACATGAGGGAGTATGTAGAGGTTAAATTAATTATCGGACAGAAATTAACCTCTCATATAAAAATAAATCAATTTTTATTTTTGGACATTTGATGTTATCGCTGGTTTCGTAAAACAATATTGTAATTTTTGAAAAATATTGTAAAATTTTTTGAAAGTTCTTTTGTTCATATTGTCGAAGTTTTGGACTTGTCTTGTGAAAAGAAAATGAGAGAGTTTTTGATCTGAGTTTCTGAATTGCATAAGCGGGACACTGCATGGTTCTATCACCGATTACTTTGTGAATAAAAATTTGTAATCTTGTCGTCATTTTGTTGTTTTTAACTATCAGCGAAAAGAACCACAAGTTTGCTTTGGTTAATTTAAGTGAATTTTTGTTTCAAGGTCTCAATCATTCCAGTTCAGTAAATTTGTGGACATCAGTGTATCCGGGTAAGCTTACTTAATTAATATAATACATAAATTACAAGTAATTTAATAATATCATGTCTGGTTTATTAAATACTGAGGATACAGAGCAGTTGGTTAGCGGACTTAAGGATTGTAGCTTAAGAGATAGTTCAGAGGAACTTAAGTGTTCCAAGACAGATGATCATTCCGCATATATGGATTTTCCGGGCCTGGCATCCAAGAGACCCCCTTATGGTAGTGACCAAAGGGCCTCTACAAAATCTATTTCACCTCAGGAAGAACTAACACGAAGTTGCTGAGAGAACTACTCTTTCACAACTTCCATCAACCACTTAACTAAACATATCAATACTTTTGAGTTGTACCTTGACTATTTCAATTGTTAGTCTAGATGGCCTCTGTTGCCAAATAAATTTACTAGTATTGTTCAAGTCGTTTCAACCAATTACTTTAGGATATATGGGTAGTTTTCGTATAGCCTTCTATATTCGAACTGTATACATAAGAGCAAAGTTGACTTAGGCTTACTATTGAATACAATTCCCGTTGGCAACATTAATTCTACGTAGTCGATTTTTCTAATACTATTATTAATGTATAAAGAAGTGCCACAAAATTTCGTATCATGTAAAGTTTTTGATCATCAAATATTTTTACCCTTTTACTTCCGGAAAAAAATAAATAATTTTTTGATCTAATATAATTCAATTTTTATACTCGCTTTAATGTAATAAAACAGTATACACTTTAAATTGCACGAATACTTGAGACTTTAAAAATTAAACCACCAAAATTTTAAAAGGTAATTCGAATTGTAAACGCCCCGGCTTCAAGTAAATGCCGTACGACGTTACAAACTCGGTTAAAGTGCTCTGAATAGAGATTAGTTACTGATATGGGGGCCCTTAAGAGGGCCTTGGCGGCGTTCGCGTAAGTCATATATATGTAAGTTGATGTTCTGTTCCTTGGGTGGACTCTGGTTGTGGTTCCTGCTGTTGTTATTACGAGTGGACGATTTGGTTGAAGTTCTGCATTAATTGGCTCGTCTTGCTGGCTGAAGTGCAACACGGTGAGTCACGAATGTTGCCAATTGTTGGTGAAACAAATCAATATCCAGCGTAGGTATTGACAGCCGACAGCACGCACATGTGTAACACGAGGCAGAACGCAGATACGACCAACTGACTTGCATGGTAAATTACCGTGCTTAAATAGCATGCAATATGTGTACTTGCATACTATTGGTTAAACGTGGTTAAACGTGGTTAAACGGCAATTTTGCTTTTTTCTCATTGGTGCAACGTAAATAAATTTGAATTTAATTTACGCAATATGTCGGCGATTGATTTGTGTCGTTACAACACTTTCCTCTCTGAAAAAAGGAAAAAAAATCCCTCTGCGAGGCTAGATAAGAAATGCATGACAGAGTTCGAACCAAGTTAAGCAAAAATATGATGAACCATAAGTGCTGGGCTTAAATATGCTTGTTGGTTGCTTCAACAATGATATGATGCCAGGTAACCACTAGGAATTGCTACACAAATTGTTAGCTCTAGTGGTCGGTCATAGCACGTGAGGCAAAATAGAGCAGTGTAAGTTTTCAATGCGGTTTGATCCTCGATAGTCAGTTTGCCGTCGTACTCTGATGATGATCATGGAAGGTCGAAACGCGTCAGTGCGTTGCAGCTGGCGGTAGTTTTGTTATGTTGTTCGATGACTGGTTAAATACAATGGGATTGGTGTTTACTTCAAGCACGCAAACTTGATTTAAAGAATTGTTACCACCACCCGCGCAATCAATTATTGTTTAAATTGTATTGCCTATATATGTATATGTGGCGAAAGCTGCAAACAGTTAATGTTCGTGACTGCATAGAAATTGTGCAGCCGACATTTCCAGTCAAGTTCAATGTATGCAAGACTGCTAGAGGTGAGAGCCGCATATCTAAATTTGATTTCCATATATATTCAATGCGGTTTGATCCTCGATAGTCAGTTTGCCGTCGTACTCTGATGATGATCATGGAAGGTCGAAACGCGTCAGTGCGTTGCGGCTGGCGGTAGTTTTGTTATGTTGTTCGACGACTGGTTAAATACAATGGGATTGGTGTTTACTTCAAGCACGCAAACTTGATTTAAAGAATTGTTACCACCACCCGCGCAATCAATTATTGTTTAAATTGTATTGCCTATATATGTATATGTGGCGAAAGCTGCAAACAGTTAATGTTCGTGACTGCATAGAAATTGTGCAGCCGACATTTCCAGTCAAGTTCAATGTATGCAAGACTGCTAGAGGTGAGAGCCGCATATCTAAATTTGATTTCCATATATATTCAATGCGGTTTGATCCTCGATAGTCAGTTTGCCGTCGTACTCTGATGATGATCATGGAAGGTCGAAACGCGTCAGTGCGTTGCAGCTGGCGGTAGTTTTGTTATGTTGTTCGATGACTGGTTAAATACAATGGGATTGGTGTTTACTTCAAGCACGCAAACTTGATTTAAAGAATTGTTACCACCACCCGCGCAATCAATTATTGTTTAAATTGTATTGCCTATATATGTATATGTGGCGAAAGCTGCAAACAGTTAATGTTCGTGACTGCATAGAAATTGTGCAGCCGACATTTCCAGTCAAGTTCAATGTATGCAAGACTGCTAGAGGTGAGAGCCGCATTTCTAAATTTGATTTCCATATATATTCAATGCGGTTTGATCCTCGATAGTCAGTTTGCCGTCGTACTCTGATGATGATCATGGAAGGTCGAAACGCGTCAGTGCGTTGCAGCTGGCGGTAGTTTTGTTATGTTGTTCGACGACTGGTTAAATACAATGGGATTGGTGTTTACTTCAAGCTCGCAAACTTGATTTAAAGAATTGTTACCACCACCCGCGCAATCAATTATTGTTTAAATTGTATTGCCTATATATGTATATGTGGCGAAAGCTGCAAACAGTTAATGTTCGTGACTGCATAGAAATTGTGCAGCCGACATTTCCAGTCAAGTTCAATGTATGCAAGACTGCTAGAGGTGAGAGCCGCATATCTAAATTTGATTTCCATATATATTCAATGCGGTTTGATCCTCGA
Organism: Eudiplozoon nipponicum; assembly: GCA_029291075.1. NCBI lineage: Eukaryota > Metazoa > Platyhelminthes > Monogenea > Mazocraeidea > Diplozoidae > Eudiplozoon > Eudiplozoon nipponicum. The sequence goes on from JAQBSW010008824.1 coordinate 25,440, forward strand.
TAGTCAGTTTGCCGTCGTACTCTGATGATGATCATGGAAGGTCGAAACGCGTCAGTGCGTTGCAGCTGGCGGTAGTTTTGTTATGTTGTTCGATGACTGGTTAAATACAATGGGATTGGTGTTTACTTCAAGCACGCAAACTTGATTTAAAGAATTGTTACCACCACCCGCGCAATCAATTATTGTTTAAATTGTATTGCCTATATATGTATATGTGGCGAAAGCTGCAAACAGTTAATGTTCGTGACTGCATAGAAATTGTGCAGCCGACATTTCCAGTCAAGTTCAATGTATGCAAGACTGCTAGAGGTGAGAGCCGCATATCTAAATTTGATTTCCATATATATTCAATGCGGTTTGATCCTCGATAGTCAGTTTGCCGTCGTACTCTGATGATGATCATGGAAGGTCGAAACGCGTCAGTGCGTTGCAGCTGGCGGTAGTTTTGTTATGTTGTTCGACGACTGGTTAAATACAATGGGATTGGTGTTTACTTCAAGCACGCAAACTTGATTTAAAGAAAAGAACCACAAGTTTGCTTTGGGTAATTAAAGTGAATATTTGTTTCAAGGTCTCAATCATTCCAGTTCAGTAAATTTGTGGGCATCAGTGTATCCGAATAAGCTTACTTAATTAATATAATACATAAATTACAAGTTATTTAATAATATCATGTCTATCTATTTCACCTCAGGAAGAACTAACACAAAGTTGCTGAGAGAACTACTTTTTCACAACTTCCATCAACCACTTAACTAAACATATCAATACTTTTGAGTTGTACCTTGACTATTTCAATTGTTAGTCTAGATGGCCTCTGTTGCCAAATAATTTTACTAGTATTGTTCAAGTCGTTTCAACCAATTACTTTAGGATATATGGGTAGTTTTCGTATAGCCTTCTATATTCGAACTGTATACATAAGAGCAAAGTTGACTTAGGCTTACTATTGAATACAATTCCCGTTGGCAACATTAATTCTACGTAGTCGATTTTTCTAATACTATTATTAATGTATGAAGAAGTGCCACAAAAATTTCGTATCATGTAAAGTTTTTGATCATCAAATATTTTTACCCTTTTACTTCCGGAAAAAAATAAATAATTTTTTGATCTAATATAATTCAATTTTTATACTCGCTTTAATGTAATAAAACAGTATAAACTTTAAATTGCACGAATACTTGAGACTTTAAAAATTAAACCACCAAAATTTTAAAAGGAAATTCAAATTGTAAACGCCCCGGCTTCAAGTAAATGCCGTACGACGTTACAAACTCGGTTAAGGTGCTCTGAATAGAGATTAGTTACTGATATGGGGGCCCTTAAGAGGGCCTTGGCGGCGTTCGCGTAAGTTATATATATGTAAGTTGATGTTCTGTTCCTTGGGTGGACTCTGGTTGTGGTTCCTGCTGTTGTTATCACGTGTGGACAACTTGGTTGAAGTTCTGCATTAATTGGCTCGTCTTGCTGGCTGAAGTGCAACACGGTGAGTCACGAATGTTGCCAATTGTTGGTGAAACAAATCAATATCCAGCGTAGGTATTGACAGCCGACAGCACGCACATGTGTAACACGAGGCAGAACGCAGATACGACCAACTGACTTGCATGGTAAATTACCGTGCTTAAATAGCATGCAATATGTGTACTTGCATACTATTGGTTAAACGTGGTTAAACGTGGTTAAACGGCAATTTTGCTTTTTTCTCATTGGTGCAACGTAAATAAATTTGAATTTAATTTACGCAATATGTCGGCGATTGATTTGTGTCGTTACAACACTTTCCTCTCTGAAAAAAAGAAAAAAATATTCCTCTCTGCGAGGCTAGATAAGAAATGCATGACAGAGTTCGAACCAAGTTAAGCAAAAATATGATGAACCATAAGTGCTGGGCTTAAATATGCTTGTTGGTTGCTTCAACAATGATATGATGCCAGGTAACCACTAGGAATTGCTACACAAATTGTTAGCTCTAGTGGTCGGTCATAGCACGTGAGGCAAAATAGAGCAGTGTAAGTTTTTGGAGCCGCAGCGTGAAGATTTCGAGGTAAATCGCCTCTGAATTTGCCAGGTTTAAGATTAAAACCTAAGCAGGTTGGATCGTTGTCAATGTGTTTGTATACGACCAAAGGAGCTAGAGTGCTCGACGTTGTGGTCATGACATTTGTAGAGTGGTCTTTGTGCAATTGATAAAGTTGAGATATGCATTGAAAGTGGCCTGTACCATGATATGAAGCTGATCACTACTTAGTGTTGCTACACGAAAGCGTTAGCTCTAAGTAGCTGGTCATACCAAAATAGGCAGTGTAATGTCATGTGTGAGAAATACATTATAATGTAAAAATATATACATTAAAATCAAAGGTAACTGCATAAAAATATGTACACGAACATTGCCTCAGAGATGGCATAATACCAAAGAACTGTTCAAAAATGCTACACAATTGTTAGCTAAGAACAGCTGGTTATGCCACGTGAGACAAATACTAAAAATAACGAAAGGTTAAAAAAATTTTATAGTTAATGTTAATGTTTAAAAAAAATTAATTACGCGTTATACAAAGCAGGTTATTGAGATTGTGGGCAGACGGAGCCTGAGACGTGTGTAGAAGGTTGAACGCTCTCAGGATCAGGTGGTTCGATAAACGGTTTCAACCTGTCTATGCTTACTGATGTCGGTGTAGCGCCTTGCATAATGATGAAGTATTTTGGCTGTCTGAGTAAAATCGGGTAAGGACCGCGATACTTGGGTTGTAGTGGTGCAACAGCATTATTGTTGCGAACGAGTACTCTCTTGCAGCTGTGGAGCTGTGGGTGAACGAAGACTGGACGAGGCGTGTGTCTCGGCTGCTGTTCGGACATGTTACCGAAATGAAGTCGAAGGCGGGTAGCTTCGTCTTGTGGGTCATCTTGTGCCGGTAGTAGACGTGGGAGCTGACTAGGCAGGCGTAGATCCATGCCATACAAGAGTTGTGACGCAGACGTTTTAATGGATTCACGAGTACGGGAACGCATGGCCAGCAGAACTAAAGGTAGTGCATCGACCCAGTTGCCATTAATGGACGAGGATGCTAAAGCTGCTTTGAGTTCCCTATGCATTCTCTCTACCATGCCATTAGCTTGGGGATGGTAGGCAGTCGTCTGGCGTAAGATGCATCCCATGTACCGCAAGGTGGTTTTGAAACGATCAGATGAGAAGCAAGTGCCTCTGTCCGTGATGACCTCATTGGGAACACCATAATTGGATATCCATGCAGAGATAAAACCGTTAGTTACTTCGTCTGCAGAAATGGTGCCAAGAGGTAATGCCGCAGGCCACCGTGTAAATCTATCGATCATAGTTAGAAGGTAGCTGAAACCTTGAACCTTTGTCAGATGAACTATGTCGATGTGGACGATGGCTAGGCGAGAAGTAGACCGAAAATGTTGCAACTTAGAACGAGTGTGTCGTGTGATCTTGTTTTTCTGACAAATTGCACACTCTGAGACCCATCGTTTAACATTCTGCCTAAGTCTGTGACCCCAGAAACGATCTGTAAGAAGTCGGACAGTCGCTTGGCTTCCTGGGTGAGAAATTGAGTGAATTGAATCGAAAACTTTTCTCTGAAGGCTGGTCGGCAGAACTGGCTTGTTGGGCTGCGTACCCGTGAAGTAAACAATTGGTAAGCCTTCCCACAGACGGCATATGAACTTGGTTGGGTGACGGGCTATTGATCTTTGAATGTGAATGTCACCGCGTTGTTCAGTTCGCAGGAGAGTTGGCGTTAGTGCAGGTTCACTGAGTGCCACGGAGTTGACAGTGAATGGTGACGGCGAAGGTGGTTGTAGAGAGACGTCTGGCCTGGACAGGGCATCTGCAATGAAGTTCTGTTTGCCCTTGACGTGAAAGACGTCAAATTGCCATTCGCTTAGACGAGAAAGCTGTCTTTCCACTCTGGCAGGGTACTTGGCGATAGATGAAGTTGCGTTTCGAAGTGCGCTAACTAGTGGTGCATGATCTGTGAAAACAACAAATCTGCTACTGCCAATGATGCTGATAAAATGGCGCACTGCGTCGTGGATGGCGAGAAGTTCTCGGCCGAAAGTGTCGTACCTCGTTTCTACTGGTTGGAGAGTACGCGAGTAGAAACTGATAGGCTTCCGAACTCCGTCGATCTCTTGTTCCAAAGTGGCTCCAATAGCGAATTCAGAAGCATCTGTCGTGAGTAGAAATGGCTTTTCGAAATCTGGATGCGTTAGCATTGTGGCATTTGCTAACGAGTTGATGGCAAGTCGAAGTAATTCCTCGTCTTCGGATGACCAAGCAATGATGGAATTCTTGCTAAGTCCTTTTCGGTTCCGCAGGTGCCTGCACAAAGGATAAAGTTGTTTTGAAAGGCCTGGAAGGAACTTGCGATAATAGTTTAGTACTCCCAGGATTTTCTGCAAATCGCTCAAAGTCCTTGGTGACTTGATATTCTTGATTGAATTCGTCTTTGACGGCAACGGTTGAATACCTTGGGCCGTGATACGATGCCCTAAGAAGTCGACGGATGAAGTTGCAATCTGCGTCTTGTCACAGTTGATCTTGAGTCCGTGGTTGGATAAGCGTGAGAGGACATTTCGTAGATGTTTCGCATGAGATTCTAGATCTGGACTGAATACCATAATGTCATCTAGATATGACATACAATAAGCAGAGTCGTCGCGAAGTATGTTGTCTATGAATCTTTGAAATGTCTGAGTAGCACACTTAAGTCCAAAAGGCATGTAAAGATATTCAAAAAGGCCAAATGGAGTGATGACTGCAGTTTTCTCGATATCCTCTGGTGCTACCGGTATGTGATGGTACGCTTGTCTGAGGTCAATCACTGAGAAGAAATTGCTGCCGTTGAGTTTTTCAAGTAAAGTGTTGATATTTGGAATAGGATATGCATCAGATTTTGTCACTGAATTTAGCTTACGGTAGTCTCCACAGGCTCTGTACGATCCGTTTGATTTTGAGACTAAGTGCAGTGGTGACGCCCATGAACTTTTCGATGGTCTGATGATTCCCTCTTCCAAAAGCCTTGAGAATTCTTCTTGGGCAGCTTTCAGCTTAGCAGGAGCCAGTGGTCGCTTCTTGAGTGCAATAGGTTGTCCTTCTGTGACGATATGATGCATCGTGTTGGAGACTCGTAGCTCTGACTTGTTAAGATCGAAAAGCGATTTGTATTTTCGAAGAGCTGCTGATATCTCTGCTGAATGATGCACTGGGGTTGGCTGAATGACCTGTAACTCCAAACGCTCGGAGGCAAGTGTCCAAAAGCTTTGTTCAAGTCCGGTGGAGGGGTCGATGATCTTTTGATTGGCAAGATCAACAATGAGCCGAAATTTTAGAAGGAAATCAAGGCCTATTATATTATGTGAGACCTTGGCAATGATGAAGTTGTGGGAAAATTCACGTCGTAGACCTATGTTGAGTGTGCGGTATTGGCAGCCATAAGTTGGTATGGGCTCGCCTGTAGCTGTTGCGAGAAGAACGCCTAGCGACATCTCGGCCATTGAATCACCTTTGAGAACTGAGACTGCCGCACCTGTGTCTACGATGAACTCTTCGCCAGTTTTGAAATCAAGAAGGTGCAGAAGTTCGTTTGGCTGTTTGGCCGGGTCATGCAAACAAGTAGGCTGGTGATTGCGACCGGCATTGTCTGTTTGGTTCTCTATGTGAAAAATTCGGCGTGGACGAAAAGAGTCGACAGGGATGTCGGATTGTAGTTGGCTTCTTCCCTGTAGCGCCGTTGATGCCGTTGATGTGCAGAAAGTACGGTCTTCTACTTCCTGCGCCAGACGTTTCCCGATACTGATGCACCCTTGTGCCTGCGGTCTGTTGTCCTCTCCGTCAGCTGTGGAAATTGACACTCATTCGGAAATTCTTCGGAACGACAAAGACAAACTTGGCAAGCATAAAAAACTTCTGGTGGTTATAACACCAGTTCTTTGGAGCATATTTATTAAAGGATTGCGGAGATCTCGATCGCCGCCTACCATTATAATTTGACTTGGAAACGAATTTTGGTCGAGCATTCACTTGATTTATCTCGGATTTGGTAATGGCCAATCCTTCTAGAACTTTGGCCATGTTCGCCACTGTTCTCTCTAAAGAGGAGATTCTATCATCTTGCGGGGGTGAAGAAAAGGATGATGGATTCACTTTGGGTTCCAAAACCCTATATTCTAACTCACATCTCTCAGATAAGTCATCTATAGAGAGAGTGTTGGGGAGCTGTCTGGCAAAGAGTTTTAATGTTTGGGGAAGATTGTTAATAAAAACAACCTTAGCCTCATGGTCAGAAATGTTGGTTTTATACCAACGTTTCCGTAATTCCCTCAGTATTTCTATGGGGCCAAGATTTGGCATATCTAACTGCGCATATTTGTTTATTATCTGCTCAGTTTCCGTGGGTCCAAGCAAGGATTCTACCTCGTTTTGTAGGCCCAAAATGGGATTAGGTAGCTTCCTAATGGCCTCAAGCTTAGGATAAATCCGTCGCTGCAATTCAGAAGGTAGTTTAGCAAAAACCTTCGACAGTTTTTGATGACTGTCATAATCAGGAAACGGG
>JAQBSW010008825.1:0-32014 GCA_029291075.1 Eudiplozoon nipponicum
GCAAAACCTAATACATACTTTCATATATATTAGTTCTTCGCAACAAACAGTATTTAACTGTAATATATTGAATTGAATGATGTCATGCTTACCGCGAAATGTGATAACTGATATCGATCAAGGCCAGGGTGAATGGATTTACTGGAGTAACAAGTGTTCAGAAATTGTTGTAATTTTAAATTTTGATGAACTATAACATAAATTGATATCCATCAGGGTGGTATCATGTACCGACTCTGAAACCATAATGTTAGTAGCATATACCTTTTGGTACAATAATGTTGGTATCAGTTACTAACACAATAGCCATAGTGTTAATATCCTTTACAGACTCGGTATATATATATTATATAGTGTGAGTTAGCGCTGAAGTCGCATTGTCGTAGACTTTATATGATGTTAGCTTCACTATTGCAGGTTTACACATTCGTCTAGGAGATTGTACCGTCCTATTATTCCACATTTTTCGACCAAATATATAGTGGTTAAAGGGCGTAATACCGGCTCCTACTGATGAGTCGCCAGTAAGCACGAAACGAATGTGCATGAGATTATACTTTCCGTTCATGCTGCCTTTTGTTTATCCTTCTGGTCACAACTGAACTAATTTGTTACTAGGTTCGCAACACCTTATACATACTTTCACTTATTGAGAGGTTGGTTTTTTATGTCTATACTCTTCCTTTGTTCTGGTGGAGCTATTTTGTTTCCCTGTGTTTTAATATTAGACTGCTAAATTTTTATAATAAAACTTTGGAATTGCTCACAAACAAATATTTCTATTTGTTATATCGGGAAATGTCTAAAATTCGTCAAGGTTAAATTTATTATATTCTATGTTTTTAAGTTATGCTCTTATGTAATGTTAGATTGTGTCTTTCAGTGAGATGAAGAGCATTCACTCTCTGTTTGAATAAGTTGTTTGTAATAAATCTTATGTTTATATAATGGATAGCAACAATAAGTATGAGAAAACAGAATAATTGACCGAAACGTAGTTAACCTAAGGAAAATTGCTGAAAGGAATGAGGAATTTAGTTATTCTAAATTTTGTGGTCATTCTAGTCTTATTGAAAATTCGATTCTACATCATACGGCTCTACTCTGGTAGTGACAAAAGAGGATCTACAAAAGACGGCAACCGCGCTAGGATGAAATGTACGGAGAGGTCATTAAAAGTTGGAAACCACGTTAGTCGCAAAATTATTGATAACAATATGTCTCAGACAATCACATTGAGTTGATGACGCAAAAAAATTTCAACATGAGACGGATTACTGACAAAAAAGAAATGTTTGACTCTGTCTGGTGTTCACTGCCAGAATAGTTAAGAAGAACTTGTCCAGATTTAGGAGAAACCTTATGGACAACGAGCCATATTATTTATTTGAGCTTTAATTAAAAAAGCTTCAATGGGTGTATCAACCCGAATGAACTGATCAAATGAATGAATTACTAGATCAAGAAAAGATGAAAAGCTAACTTTCATCTGAATTTTATGACAGACTATATGCCAATTTTTTTGGCTTCATATCTCTCAAGAAGTTATTCATAGTATTTTTGTAACGGAATTGTCCGTAAGATTAAGATTCACTTTGGATGTATATGATACATTAGAATTGAAGTGTTTAAATAAGATCAAAAGAATCGATAAAATTGTACGTACAACTGAGGCGTGTACTGTAACAGCAGACTCCTAACAAGAGTAAGAATTCCGACTAAATTGAAAATTATTCTTGTTCACAGTGAATTAATTTGATTGTAGGAGGATTTGTAGTTATTGTAAGAGGTTTTGCGGGGTAGCTGTCTATGCTATTCCATTCCGACATATGCCTGGTAACTGATATTGAGATCGGTGCTTATTATTAGTCCCTGACCTTTTTCCGATGAGTGATATGAGAAGGCAAAGTCGAAGCATCATACATTTACTGAATATAATATTGCAAGGCATAATCGTAATAGACTGTTTATCCAAGTAGACCGTGCTCTAGACGGCAATAAAATAATATATTGTCAATACAATTAAATGTGTTATATAAAAGTAGTCGCAATAAACACAATAAAATAATCCAGAATGTCTCGGCAGAATTGACATTTTTTGTGAATGAGAAATTATTCAAAATATATAAATCCAGAATGTCTTGGCCGAATCGTTAATAATTTTTATGTTAATGATTGAAAGAGAAAATAAGATATAAAAACAGAATGTCTTAGGAGTATAGTTTAGAGTCACTGATAACTGATGAAAAGCACACAAAATATAAATCCCGGCTTTGACAGCTAAAACACAGTAATTTACTGCATGCTACCGGTGTATTGCGCGCGACTGTGTTTTATTATTAAACAAAACCCTTTTAACTTCAATTAAATTTGCATTTCAAGAAATCTCAATTGAAACCACTTGAAACTAACAGAGATTGTTGCTAAAATCACAGTTAAGAGAAATATTGTGTAAAACCAGAATTAGCATAAGTGACTATAAAGAAAATTATATTTGTCAAAATTGAGCTTCGTTGGGTTGTAACGCGGAGCCGCGCGTTACATGGTATCCTATAAAAAATGTGTTTGGTAACGCACAAGATCAAAACTTTAGGCAAAGGAAGATCGCATTCTTGTTGTGAACGTGCAAATTCCAAATGAATCGCGTGATAGTGACTACACGAATCGTGCATTGTCCATCATAAATAATCCGAGAAATAAAGACGTCAAGATGATAGAGGCATCTTTTCGTCGTTGGGTGGTTCCAGTTGTAAAGGTAGTATTTGTCCAGTAATATTGCGTAGCTCTGCGAAATATTTGTATAACTTCATATAGTAGAAGCCGTAGGTGTTTGTGTATGAAAGGATTCAAGTAACGCCTATCCGAGGTAACTTGAAGTCATTGAATTTAGGCTCGATGATTTCAATGTAAGATATGAGCACTGTTACAGTCAGTAAGAATGCTAGATTTTGTTTTGAAAGAGATCTTGATTAGGTTACAACAACAAGTTTGTTATTACGGGTGAATTATGCTATTTAATGTTCTAAATAGACACGATTGCCGAGGTGAGTACAGTTAGATCCAATAATGTGAAAAATGTTGGGCTGCAAACGCAAGTCCAATAATGATTAAGAGCATCAAAGAATTGACAGTGTAACTGGGACCTAAATCTTTAGTTACGTAGAATTTTCTGGTCGCCGACATAAAAAGCAACATCAGTAGAATGGATTATTTTATCTTTTTCAACCTGGTGTTAAATCCAAAGACCTCGACTATTAAAAAGGCACGAAGTTAGTGACATATAATGAAACTGAAATTTCAGTGGTTGGGCCAGATCGCCTGCTTAGCCCGTCGTCGCCGATAACTATTTAGAAGTTGTCGAGTAACATGAATGTTCTTCTATCGTTCACCGTCAAACACAACGGGCTGAAGACAGGAGTACAACTCTAAAACGAGTTGATGGCACCATTACACTGTTTATCTAAGACTCAACCGATAGCGCAACATAAGCAATGGATCGCTTTCAAAGAACTTCAGCGATTAAGAAAGGAAATAATTTGTAGACGTTCTAATTCCAAATGCGCATCTCCGGTAGTGGTAGTTCTGAAACCTGAACCGGAACTATAGAGGGTTTTGAAAATTAACGACAGTTACAATCTGCAACGAATTGTGATAAATATCATCTATCGAACCATAGTACTTTGCTTAGGGATATAATTGAGTATGAGGTTTACACTACGTTAGATCAGCAGAAATTGTACTATTAAGTGAATAATGAGGCAGTCTACACCACTGACCGCAGTGCAATTGCCTTAAGTGGAACGCGCGAATACATATAAATGCCATTTGGATTGAGGAATGTAAGTCAGACGTACCAGCGTCTGACAGAGGAAGTTCTCCAGAACTGTCCATTTTCTTGAGTGTACATAAATAATATCGTCCTATGTAGTAAATCTGGAGAAGAACACCGGAAGCACTTAGACACTGTTTTGTCAAAGATGGAACACTATAGATGGGACGTCAAACTAGAAAAGTCAAAGATTGGTAGCTCAATCTTAAAATTTCTTAAAAATTCCAATTCCAAAAAGGGAATTAAATTATAGAGGATCGAGAAACTGCCAAGGCCCCGAACTTTACAACAACTGTGTAGAATTTGGGATATGATTGGTTATTTCTGTTTAACAATAATTGATTGCGCGGGTGGTGGCAATAATTCTTTAAATCAGGTTTGCGAGCTTGAAGTTAACACCAATCTCATTGTATTTAACCAGTCGTCGTACAACATAACAAAACTACCGCCAGCCGCAACGCACTGACGCGTTTCAACCTTCCATGATCATCATCAGAGTACGACAGCAAACTCACTATCGAGGATCAAACCGCATTGAATATATATTAAAATCAAAGTTAGATATGCGGCTCTCACCTCTAGCAGTCTCGCATACATAGAACTTGACTGGAAATGTCGGCTGGACAATTTCTATACAGTCATGAACATTAACAGTTTTCAGCTTTCGCCAAATATATACATATATATGCAATACAATTTAACAATAAATGATTGTGCGGGTGATGGTAACAAATCTTTAAATCAAGTTTGCTAGCTTCAAGTAAACACCAATCCCATTGTATTTAACCAGTTGTCGAACAACATAACAAAACTACCGCCTAAGAGTACAATGAGGAATGTCAAAGGGCGAAAGGCCTGTTGAGAGAAATAATACTATGGTCCCTTGAGGATCGGACTAAGCCGCTTGAGACAGTCACAGATGTTTCCAATGTAGCCATATGAACAATGCTACGTCAGCAAGAGAATGGTATTGATAAGCCGATCGAAATTTATGGAGGAAAACTCCAGGATCGTAAAAAGTGATATTACACAATTGAGGTGTTACTTGAGGTTTATGTTGCTGGGCTGCACTTCGAGTAATACTTGATTGGAAAACAGTTCAGGGTAATGAATGATCATAGGCCATTGATAAGTATCCTAGGTCAGACCAAAAGTTTTAATTATTCTCAATGGGTTATTTCAAAAATAAAACAATTAGCTTAATTTGACTTCACCAGCTATTATAGTTCGGGAAAAGAAAATTTGGTATCGGAATTTACCAGAAGACCACACGAAGCAGGCATAGATTTAATCCGGTCAAAGCCATTCGTTGTCTCTATTAAATTTTGAACAATTTACCTAACAATTGATGGAAGCGAATATTGTCGATCCTTTTGTACATGTGATGGATACGATGTCAGTGTACACATACAAGAGGGTAGAAGAACAACGGTTAATTTGTGAAGTCTTCAAGAGCCAATCTTGACCGTATATACATTCGATTTAAGGTATAATGCAATTCAAAAGCTGTATGAATTGGGTCACCCTATCATTAGCACAACTATGAGATATATGTTTTCACAATGTTTGATTAATTAAGTCGTCAGTTCAAAGTTGCAATCCTGAAGGATATGAAAGTTCAGGAAGTCCTACTCATGTTCTTACATAATTGGGCATCACTTTATGGTGTACCGGCAATGGTAACTAGTGATTGTGGTAGTCAATTCATGTAGGACATCTTTTTTAGGTAATTGAACGCTTTTAGAATTGAAGTGAGGCACTCGAGGGCTTACAGTCCTAGAGATAATTGTATGATTGTGAATTTGCTCAAGGTACTGATGGCTGCATTACGATGCACTGTAGGATCTAGTTGGATATATATTTCGCTTATAGTTTTGCTTGCAATGCGATACAGGTAAAGAGAACATTTTGGGTCATCCATAGCAGAACTTGTTTATGAAGAGCCACTGATATTACTTGCAGATCTTCTAATAGATGCTCCAATTTATCTCGATTGGGCATCTAGCTCAATAGATGGTATTGTAGGAACAATGAGTGGAAAAATTAGCTGCTTAGCTCCAAACTAGATTAGAAGTTTAAGATAAAAGTGCCATGTGTCTTCAGATTTAATGTTGGGTCACATGTATACATAACAGACAAAATTATCTGACTCCGTTTTATAAAAGGCCATTCAAAGTCAAATATTTACTGATAAAATTCATTTATAAATGTGAATAGAACTGAAGAGTGTGTAGCATTGGATTGTAAGGGTACTTTTCTATGTTGCTATCTCGTTCCTGATTTTGTACCCCTACTACTTATCAATGGTTGCTATTATTACTACCCGAGCACCCAATCAGTCTGTTCCTTTTCAGATGGTTAATATTAGAAGGCCGAAGAAAGGTTTCATGTATATATTACACACAATGTAGCACATAAATATAATTCACTGTTAATCCGAATTGAAGGAGTTGGTTGGCAATAATACAGATTTTAATGCAAAAGTATGTTTTAAATACCGTTCACAATTAAACTAAATTGTCCGTCTTCTAGACGGCAAAAATAAAAGTGATTTATGTCTATAAAGTGAAATGTTTAGCACAAATGTCTGGAATGTAATGAGTAGTCAAACGATTAAAGATACATGATAATATGAGCCTAGTAAAATTATTTATGTTCATAAATTCACTGACACAATAGTCCACCGCGTGATCCTCTCGGATCGCGCGCGGTTCTGTCTATTTTATAAAAACACTATTAATTACAAATAAAATTGCAGTTCAAGAAATATCGATTAAAACTGCTTGAGACTAAAAGAGATTGTTCCTAAAATCACAGCTAAGAGAAATATTGTTTAAGGACAGAGTTAGAATATTTGACCTTAAAGAGCACAGCGTTTGTAAAAATTGACCTTCGTTGGGTTGTAACACGGAGCCGCGTGTTACAGGATCGCTGCGTTCCACAATTTACGTTGCTAGGGGAGGATATTAAGGAATAATACCCACCAAAGTACCAAGATTTGAGGCTATATCTGACTCAGAGATTTCCGAAATAATGGATGAGCTAAACAAATGTGCAAAAAGTAGAAAAGCGTAAATCTATGACAACGAAAGAAGAATTTCGACAAAATATGAAATTCCAGCACAACATGTTGAAACTCGTTCTGAAAGGGTCATCAGGAAACCAAAGAATAATGAAAACATATATGTATTAGGTGTTGCGAACCTAGTAACAAATTAGTTCAGTTATGACCAGAAGGATAAACCAAAGATAGCAAGAACGGAAAGTGAAAATCTCATTCACATTCGTTTCGTGCTTACTGGCGACTCATCAGTAGGAGCCGGTATTAAGTCCTTTAACCACTATATATTTTGGTGGGGAATGTGGGATAATAGGACGGTACATACCTCACCTAAATATATAGTGGTTAAAGGGCGTAATACCGTCTCCTACTGATGAGATGCCAGTAAGCATGAAACGAATGTGAATGAGATTATACTTTCCGTCCATGCAGTCTTCGGTTTATTCGTCTAGTCATAAATAATCTAATTTATTACTAGGTTTGCAACAGCTAATACATATTTGCATACATAAGTTCTCCGCAAAAAAAACAGTATTTAAAAGTGAATAATGAATACGTTATATATGATCATACATCTTAGATATTAATGTATGTGAAGGTCAATTAACCCCACATATAATTATTAATCACCTGTTATTTTTGGACATTTGAAATTACTGCTGCTTTTTTAAACAAAGTTGATGTTTAAATTTCAATATTGGAATTTTTGGAATTTTCTTTGTTTAAATGTTTGAAAATTATGGCTTTTCTTTGTTTGCTTTATTAATAGATCTTCTTGGAATTATGTGGAAATAAGGTACGCCATTGCTTTTTTACGGCTGTAGACATATCTGATTTCCTATATATGGATCTTTCAATGCAGAATCTTGATAATCAATTATTGAATTGACCACTAATTGTTATTCTTATTGAAGAATCTCAAATTCGTCAGAGGTAAATTGATTGTGTTCTCTGTTTATAAGGTTTTTTCTTTCGTTAAGATATAATGTAGCAATCAGTAAAACAGTGATTATTAGAACTTTGTTGTAATGAATTGGTTGTAATAAATCTTTTTTTTATATTGTGAGAGTGCGGAAAGGTGATCAAACAGCATAAGAACGTTAGCCTAAGAGAAGTTGCAAGAAATGGTAAATTTAGTTCTAAAATTTGTGATCATTTTACACGAATCTGGCATCACAGGGACTCTTTTGTGTTACTGACTAAAGGACCTCTACAACGCTAAACTGCGCAGATCAGTTTTTCATAAAAAACATGGTTGTGATCAACCAGGGCGATAACCAAAACTATGTTCTGGGTTCTGAGCATGGAGATATCCAATTATGAAATGTGCGTGAGAATAAGAAATTGTTTCTAGACGTATCATAATTTTTTGGGATGATGCAAGCACTCGAGCAGTTATCATGCTACGAGGTGTTGAGTTTTATCCATTTTGACTTAATGGCGTACACATGTAGTCTCTATCAGTTTATGCACATTTTCCATGTATTCGACCAGCAAGTTCAATGTTATTCGACATGATGGTCACAGGTTTTGCGTCAATTGCGCAAAAATTTGTGTGTTCGAATACACCGAGGAGTTACGCTTCGCTAGCTTTCTGCAGAGCTGAGATGGCAGTGCTCTGGACAACGCGCTATTTGCCTTTCAACAGCTACTGCCCATTAAAATGGAAAAAGGCTTAGCTAAATCACTGTTTTATAAGACATTCTTATTTTTTCGCTAGGCTGTATGCAGACTAAGTTGTATTGCTTGTCTAACACTCTTATTCTAAACAGATATTCTCTCATTTTAAACGGAGATCTGGTTTGATTTTATTTAATCTTTAGATTCTCGCGATTTCTTGACTGATTTTATCTCTGGGATACATCTAGAATTTATTTACACAATTTTCTTGTAATTTACCTACATACCCTATGGACCTACTTTAATCTCATCGGATTTTTCTGTTTCTTATAGACATTTATATTTTTTCTCTCTCTCTCGTCGTAATCTACACTATATCTTTTTTTATCTCACTCCACTATGAATCAGATTATATAGCCAGCTTCCATCACCCCGTTCTTAACCCGAAAGCTAATCTCCAATCTTGCTAACTTTCAGCAACAAATGGCTGATGACACAATACTACTTGGAGCTCTAACTGGCAACCTTTCCATCTCCACCCTGCAGCCCCACCTATTGCGTCAGGTTGACAAGTTTTTGAACCGTGTAGTGAGGGAGGTTGCACTGCGAAACCACAGTAAAGACAACCTCTTTCTCTGGCCTCCACGCTCCCCTCTTTTAAAGTCGATCTAGCCTCGGATCATATCAGGCAACTGGGGATGACTTCAACCACCTCAAAGAGGTCTCTTCGGGGGAAGGTCGCGCTTTTGTGCTTCCTTCAAACAAAGACTCTCTGACGATGAGTTTAGTCATCTCAAATCGCAATCACAATTATTATCGTCTGGCAAAGTCAACTGTAGATGGCTTACGCCAAAAATCAAACAACTGCGAGCATTTTTATCCTCTAACGAGCTAGACATATTCTTTCTTGTTGAAACATGGCTGTCCCATTCCATATACTGCTATGATCTTTTCCTCATCCATGGTTACACTTTCCATCGTAGTGACAGAACTGTCGGTCGAGGGGGCGGGCTCGCTGTCTATGTCCGATTCTCTCAAGCCCAAACGTTAGTCGACGTTGAACGCACAAGGATTAGAATTTTTCTCGTTTCAGCTACTGATCCTTATCCAAAGCGTGTCTATTTGTGTTGTCTACAGACCACCCAATCTCTCAATCATCGACGACACTCGCGGAAATCTACTTTTGTTCAATTTTTTCTCTCAGCACCCCGAACGTTACATCGTTGTAGGCGACCTTAACCTACCTCTGGTAAACTGTCAAAATCTAACTTCTGAAAGTCACCCGCTGCGTTGGCTCTTCGCGGAGAACCTATTAAATCAATTCGAGCACTTTCCTACCAGAGGGAACAAACAACTTGACTATTTTCTCCACAATAAAGAGGTAACCGATGTCCAATCACGGGAGATCTTCCCTAATCTTGATTACTGTCTGGTATCCTTCCTTATTCCTCTTATATCATTTACCCCTAGAGAAGGCACTCAATAATTCAGGCGATTCACCAACTAGGAAGAGTTTTGCCGATTCTGTGATGCCGTTAACTTTAGGGATATTTTTCTCCGAGTCAACCTCTCCTCACGGTTTTCCAAAGTCCATAACAGCTTATCCTCCCACTTTAATTCTGCCACCTCTATTCAACACATACACGCGACGAACAAGTTTAACATATTGTTTAAGGCACAGCACAACCTGGCACGCAACTCTACATTATGCACATCATCACTTGTTCGCGTTCTTGCAATGCGATGTATTGATGAGCACATTAAACATTTTTTCAACAAACTAGCGCTCAATATCGGGAGATGCATCCGCACGGCACCTAACTCCCGGATAATGTTCGCAGTCATCAAACACCAATTGCTACAAAAGTCCCAAATCTCATATGTAAACTCCTCTCGGTCGGACGACTCCTGCTTTGCCGACGAATATTTAAATTATCTTCTCGACTCCTTCTCCACTCCTACTCCGCCTGGTGAGATGCTAGACAACGGTAGACGCTGAAAATCTAAGCTAGTTCAAACTTTCACCAGCCTCTGTTGCTCAAGCAATTAAAGACATCCAATCTGAACACCAATTTGATCAATACTGTGTCCCGGTCAGCATGATAACACTTCTTGGCTGGACTCTCTTCTTTCTGATCGCCGATGTTTTCAACAGATTCCTTGAAACTACCTATCTTCCCCAGGAATGATTTATTTTGACGATCTTTCCTATCCCAAAAAATAGTACATCGTCAATCTCCTCATTCAAAGATCTCCGCCCTATTACTATCATCCCTTCTTTTACTAAAATCTTCCACGGGATCTTGTATAACTTAATCTACCCTTTCATCAATTCTCGAGATAACTTCTGCCTCCTCGACGATCAGCGTGGCTTCATGAATGGCTGTTCCTCTTCCACCAACTTAGTCAGTGTCCTTGATCACTGTTACACCTCTATTTCTAAAGGTCACAAATGCACTCTCCTTTTACTCGATGTTTCCAAGGCCTTTAATTTACTGTCGTTCTCGGCAATTGAATCCGCCTTGTTAAGCAGTGGTATTTGCCGCAAAGTCCTCAAACTTATCAGTTATTATCTCCGACACAGTTACACAACTATAAAAGTCGGAAATAAAGTCTCCAGGTCAACCCTTATCCGATCTGGATTTCCCCAGGGCTCAGTACTTGGTCTTATATTATTCAACCTAACTCTCGTTCAAGTGCAGGTTGAAGACAGCCTATTCAAGCTGTTCAAGCATGCAGATGACATGGAAGTTGTACTCAGCTACCCCACAGCGTCAAACTGCTCTCTACCTCTTATCACTTAGCTGCTATCTTTGTTACACATGCAGCTTAGCATAATCGGTCTTAAGTTGAACCCCGATAAGATTCGTTTGAAGAACTTACCTTTGACGCATTCTGTTCTCTCCCAGGTACAAGTTGTCCCCTTGATATTGAATTAATTGACTCGGCTAAGCACCTTGGTATCTCTTTTTCTAAATCGCTAGACTTCTCCCCACATCTTCAACATACAGCCTCCAAACTCTTCAAATAGGCCCTTTGAATCTGCTTCAAGACTAACAATCCCACCCTCCAACTCACATTGTTTGAGGTTTATATATTACTATTCATATCATACGCAAGCGAATTTTATTGCCCCCTCACTGTAGCTTCCTCTTACGCCATCAAACAGATTTCTTCCAGATTTTTAAAGCGGGTCTTCCCTCAGAGCCAAAATAATCGAGATCGCCTACTCCTGGCTAACCTTCTTCCGCCATAGTTCACCCGTCACTTACGAGTCATTTCATTCGTAAATAAGATCACAGCTAGCCTATCACTATCAAACTTCGCTCACCCAAGCCATATACTATGCTACACGCCATAGCAACTCTACAATCCAATCTAACCACACTCCAATTATATTTAATAAAATCTATCTCTTCTCCAAAGCCACAAGTGTATTCAACGCTCTTCCCGCGGAAATAAAGCTTCTATCCCATCACAAACTTAGAAAGGCGGCTCACAATCACTTCTTTAACAAATTCCTAGGCGAGACATCTGATTGGAAGTGAAACTGGTTCATCTTTAACTCACAACACTTCTTTCTATCACTAGGCTATTATCCAGTTTCGGAGCGTGAAGTCTCTTCTGACTAGCCCACTTTTCAACCATTCGCCTCTAACTCTCTAACTATAATAAGGATTCAACGATACCATTTCTATTCTCGTTTTCATTCTACCGCATTCAAATATTGATTGCTATGCCACAATCTGCTCTACTAAATCCCTTCTTCTTGTTTCAGCAAACAATCGGAAACTCAAAAAGACTACGGGACAACCAAGCATTCCTCGGACGCTGGCGCATCCACGCTTTCCATTAGCCGCAACCTCGCTCAACTGTGTCCAATGATCCCTGCATGCGACACTCGCGTACAGAATCTTCTATCTAATCCAATGCAATCTCCATTCCATCAGAACGTTCTATTACGTATTTGATGAAAGGACTTCTCTTTCTCAACTCCCTCCTCCCCTATGGTTATATACTTTGCTAGTCACAATTACATTCAACTTTACATATTTGATTTGTACCTCATCATTTCAATTGTTGGGCCTGTTGGCCTTTGTTGCCAAAAAATTAATTATTATTAATAATAATATATTTATTTGGCATCAAAGGCCAACAGGCCCGACCATTAAAATAACAAATCAAAGGTAGGATATGTGGAGGTAAATGAAACTGTGACTAGCAAAAGATTTAATAACAGGAGGTAGGAGTTGAGGAAGAGAAGTGTTTACATCAACTTCAGGATAGTTCAATCTGGTGAAAAATAAAAAACAAATTCCATTTGACTAGACAAGATCAATTGGAGTTCAGTCTATGAAGTGTCCGAGCATCAATGCGGGGTAGGCTGAGTTTGGACAGATGAGTTTAAGTGTGAGATCAAAAATGATGGCGCAACGGAAGCAGACGTCGACCGACGGAGTCCTATATTGTGGATATTGAATTTATAAAGTATAGTATTGACCAGAATGGAGTCGACTAGATTGAAGCTAGAGTGTCGTGCAGAGATCAATGGCGTCCGTTGAACGAGGTTATGATTGATGGTATAATTATTAATAATAATAATAATACATTTATTTGACATCAAAAGCCAACAGGCCCGACCATTGAAATAAAAAGTCAAATGTAGGATATGTGGAGGTGAATGATATAGTGACTAGCAAAGTATTTAATAGCAGGGGGAGGAGTTGAGGAAGAGAAATGTTTTCATCAACTTCATGATAGTTCAATCTGGTGAAAAATAAAAACGAAATTCCTTTTGACTAGACAAGATCAATTGGAGTCCAGTCTATGAAGTGTCCGAGCATCAATGCGGGGTAGGCTGGGTCAGGACAGATGTGTTTGAGTGTGAGATCAAAAATGATGGCGGACCGGAATCAGACGTCGACCGATAGAATCCTTTGTCGTGGATTTTGAATTTCTGAAGTGTAGTATTGACCAGGATGGAGTCGACTAGATTGAAGCAAGTGTGTCGTGCAGGGATCACTGGCGACGTTGAACGAGGTTATTTTTATTATTATTATTATTATTATTAGTAGTAGTAGTAGTAGTAGTAGTATTTTTTTATTATTATTATTATTATTATTATTATTACTATTATTATTATTGTTATTATTATTATTATACATTTATTTGGCATCAAAGTCCAACTGGCCCAACCACTGAAATAACAAATAAAGGGTAGGATATGCGGAGGTGAATGAAATTGTGACAAGCAACGTATTTAATAGCAGGGAGAGGAGTTGACGAAGGGAAATGTTATCATCAGCTTTATGGTAGTTCAATCTGGTAAAAAAATAAAAACTAAATTCCATTCGACTAGACAAGATCAATTGGAGTCCTTTGTCTTGGAGATTGAATTGATGGAGCGTAGCATAGACCAGGATGGAGTCGACTAGATTGAAGCAAGTGAGTCATGCAGGGATCACTGGCGTCTGTTGAACGAGGTTATGACTGATGGAAGACGAGGGGGTGTCGATGTCAGATGCAAATCGTTAGCGGACCGGCAGGACTTTTGAGTTTCCGGTCTTCCGCTGAAACAGGAAGAAAAATGATTGAATGAGCAAACCGTAGAAAAGTATCCACTATATGGATATGATAGAGTGAGAAATGAGCTTAGAAGTGGTATCAGGGAGTCAAGAATGGAAGATTTAAAACCAGAGGGGAAAAGTGGAAAATTAGATGACTGC
The DNA here is from genome assembly GCA_029291075.1 of Eudiplozoon nipponicum. NCBI lineage: Eukaryota > Metazoa > Platyhelminthes > Monogenea > Mazocraeidea > Diplozoidae > Eudiplozoon > Eudiplozoon nipponicum. The sequence continues at coordinate 14,237 of JAQBSW010008825.1, forward strand.
CTGAGAGATTTTTCCATCCAAAGTTAGTAAAGGGAATAGGCCGGGGTGAAAGAAATGTTATGGATTGAAAAGGAACCAGTTTCGTTTCCAATCGGTCGTTTCAAAAATAAATTTGTTGAAGAAGTACTTATGGGCCGCCTTTTTAAATTCGTGCTGGCGTAGGAGCTTTATGTCCGTTGAAAGAGCGTTGAAGATACTAGTGGCTTTAGAGTAGAGATAGATGTCTTTAAATATGGTGGGGGTATGGTTAGATTGGATATAAGAGTTGCTAGAACGTGTGGCGTAGTGGTGACTTGGGTGAGCAAAGTTGGACAGTGGTAAGCAAGTTGTGATCTTATGAATAAAAGAAATGATTTGAATGTGACGGGTAAACCAAAGCGGTAGAAGGTTTGTCAGGAGTAGGCGTTCTCGATAATTTTGGCTTTGGAGGAAGACTCGCTTTAGAAATCTGGAGGATATCTGTTCGATGGTATACGAGGAGGCGAGAGTTATATGACAGTAGAATTCGCTAGTGTATGAAATGAGGGGCATAACGTAGACCTTGCAAAGCGTGAGTTGTACAATGTGGTTGGTAGTCTTGAAACAAATCAGACGGGCCCATTTGAATAGTTTGGAAGTGGTGTGCGTAAGGTGTGGGGAGAAGTCTAAGGATTCTGAAAAATGAATACCTAAGTGTTTGGCCGAATCTATTATTTCTATATTGAGGGGATAAATTGCAACCGGGATAGAGCAGAATGGGTTTAGTTTGAGACAGATTCTGCTGAGCAGCGAGTGGAGCGAGGATAGGAGCTCCGATATAAGGGGTAAGGAGGAGTTGGATGATGTGGGGTTACTGAATACGATGACCATGTCATCCGCATATTTGAACAGCTTGAAAAGTTTGTCTTCAACCTGTACTTCCGCGAGCGTAAGGTTGAAGAGGATAGGACCAAGAACGGAGCCCTGGGGAACACCGGATCGATTAAGGGCTGGCCTTGAGTGACTATGTCTGACTTTTACATTCGCGCATCGGTTTCAGAAATAATAACTGATAAGATTGAGTAACTGATAAGATTGAGGACGTTGCCGCAAATACCGCTTCTCAATAAGGCGGAAACAAATGCTTAAAATGACAGCGAGTCAAAAGCCTTGGATATATCCAGGAAGAGGGGAGTGCACTAATGACCTTTAGAGAAGGAGGAGTAGCAATGATTGAGAACACTAACTAAGTTGGTGGAAGAGGACCGGCCACTCAAGAAACCATGTTGATCATCGAGGTGATAGAAGTATTCCTGAGACTTACTGAAGGGATAGTTTAGGTTGTATAAGACACGGTTGAAGATTTTGTTGAAAGAAGGGACGATAGTAATGGGGCGGATATCTCTAATGAGGAGACCGACGAAGTGCCATTTTTTTGTATAAGAGAGATCCTCGAGCTAAGCCAATCCGGGGGGAGATAGGTAGTTTAAAGACAATGGTTGATAGCATCAGCAACCTGAGAGAAGTTCAATCATGCTGACCGAGACACCATATTGATCAAATTGGTGTTTAGATTCAATGTTTTTAATTTCTTGGGCGACGGAAGCCGGTGAGACGTTGAAACAGCGTAGATTCTTGGTGTCTCCGTTGTTTAACACCTCAGCAGGCGGAGTGGGAGTGGAAAAGGAGTCGAGGAGGTAAATCAAATAGTCGTCGGCGAAGCAGGAGTCGTTTGACTGAGAGAAGTTAATAAACGAGGTTTTGGGCTTTTGCAGTAATTGGCGTTTCATGATAGCAAACTTTGTCCGGGGGTTAGGAGCTGAGCGGATGCGTCTTTCGATGTGGAGCGCTTGTTTATTGATAACCTGTTTAATGTGCCCATTGATACGTCTCAGTGCGAGGGCGCAAGCAAGTGACGATGTGCGCAGTCCAGAGTTGTGTGCGAGGTTGTCACGTGCCTTAAACAAATTGTTCAACTTATTCATCGCGTGTATGTGTTGAATAGAGGTGGGGGAATTAAAGTTGGAGGATAGGATGTTATGCACTTCGGAAAAGCATGGTGAGAGATTGTTTGGGAGAAGGAGGTCCCTCCAGTGAATGGCGTCACAGAGTCGGCGGAACTCTTCCCAGTTGGGGAATCGCCTGAATGATTGGGTGTCTTCTCTAGGGATAAAGGATAAAAGAGGAATGAGGAAGGATACCAGACAGTGATCAAGATTAGGGAAGATCTCCCGAGAACAGACAGCAGTCACCTCTATGTTGGAGAGGACGCAGTCCAGTTGGTTGTTCCCTCGGGTAGGGAAGTGCACGAATTAGTTTAGCAGGTTGTCCGCGAAGAGTCGAAGCAGTGGGTGACTTTCGGAAGTTGGATTTTGCCAGTTGACCATGGGGAGGTTGAGGTCACCCACAACGACGTACCAATCGGAGTGCTGAGAGAAAAAAGTGTATAGAAGTTGGGCCCCGCGAGTGCCGTCGATGATTAAGAGGTTAAGAGGTCTTTAGACAACACAGGTAGATATGCTTTGGTTATGGATTTGTAGCTGAAACGAGAAAAATTCTAATCCTTGAGAGTTCGATGTCGACAAACGTTTGGGCATGAGAAGGGATCGGACATAGGCAGCTAGCCCGCCCCCACGACCGACAGTTCTGTCGCTACGAAGGAACGTGTAACCATGAATGAAGAAAAGGTCATCATAGTGGATGGATGGGGACAGCCAAGTTTCAACAAGGAAGCATGTCTAGCTCGTTAGCGGATAGAAATGCTCGTAGTTGATTGATTTTTGGCGTGAGTGACCTGCAATTGATGAGAATTGCTGAGAGTGCTCTGTGAGAGGGATGGTTAGATCGGAGAGGAGAAGCGTGCGGGGGCTTTCCGCTGGCGGGCGGGGCGAGATCTAGGGCTGATGAGGGTGACTGACCGCTCGTTGACGAGGATGGAGTGGTCAGCGTCGATCTGGATCTCTTTTGTCCCGCGTTTGTTGGGTGGGTTAGGTAATTGGAGGGTTTGAAAGCAAAAGGGTGGCGAGATATCTGGGCTTGAGGGGGCGTTCTGAAGCTGCGTTTATGGGGTGAGTAGGGACAGAGACTGATCAGGGGCTGAGACGCAACAGTCCTGGGTGGGGTCGATGATCGTTTCGGAAGAGGGAGTTGAAATTGATGGGGCTGGGTTGATATCCAGTTTGGCCTTAGGCGCCTTACGTTTATTCGGTTTCTGGGCCATAGCATCCGTCGCAAAAGTAACTTGTCGTGCGGATGTGGACCTGGCGGATGAACTTGGAAGAGAAGTTGCGTTATTTGAAGACTTTGCGCGGCATGGTCGGCCGCGACGACATGGTAAAGCTTGAGACTGTTTTGAGGGACTGGTTTCGGACTAAGGGCTAAAGGTGAAAATAGGGCCTTCAAATCGGGAAGATATCAGCAGGGGTGGACTTGAGGAAGGGGCTTCGCCGAGGATTCTGTCGTGAACTGAGTGGCTTTTCTTTGGATTGCTCCAGCCCGAAAAGGCGTGATTAGCTGGAGGAGGGGGAGTGGTGTCCGGTTGAGGTAGTAGCGTGCAGTCTCGCTTTAATTTGACTTTCCCGGATGATTAAAGGGCGAGTGCAGTTTGAGGTGACGTAGCACACCGTCAGACAGTCTTTTTTGCGAGGAGAGAATGAAGGCATGACCCTTTCGCGAAGAGATCTCTTTAAGGTGATTAAAATTATCCCCTATTTGATTGATGAGATCTAAGGCCAGATCGTCCTTTGAGAGAGGAGAGCGCGGAGAACATAAAAAGATGTTTCTCTTGTTGTGATTTCGTACGGCAACCTCCCTAGCTACACCATTCAAAAACGCATCAGCTTGACGTAATAAATTGGGCTGTACGGTGGAGATTGAAAGGTTGCCAGTCAGTGCTCCAAGTAGTTCTGTGACATCCGCCATTTGCTGCTGGATGTCAGTAAGATTGGAGATAATTTTTCGAGTGAGGAACGGGGAGATGGGGGCTGGCGATGAAATCTGGTTCATGGTTGAGTGAGATGGAAGAGCAGATATAGCGTAGATTACGAAAGAAGAGAGGAAAAGAATGTGTATTAATGAGAGAAAAAGAATAGGTATTAAAGGCAAATTCAAAAAAAATGTGTAAGTAAAATCCTAATGGAACCTAGAGATGAAATCGAACAAGAGACGGGAAAATCGGGTGAGCTAGGAATAAATCCTTGATAACTGAAGGCAAATTCCAAAAAAATGTGTAAGTAAATTCCTGGTGGATCCTAGAGATGAAATCAGACAGGAAATCCCGAGAATATAAAAATAAAACAAAATGAAATCCGATATCCTACCCTTGATTTTTTTTAATTTCAATAGTCGGGACAGTTGGCCTTTGATGCCAAATAAATGTATTATTATTATTATTATTATTATTATTATTATTATTATTATTATTATTGTAACGACACAAATTAATGGCCGACATATTGCGTAAATTAAATTCAATTTTATTTACGTTGCACCAATGAGAAAAAAGCGAAACTTTCCGTTTAACCAATAGTGTGCAAGTAGACATATTACTATGGCATGATATTTAAAGACGGCAATTTACCATGCAAGTCAGTTGTCGCATTTGCATTCTGCTTTGCGTTACGCGTGTGCGTTCTGTCGGCTGTCAATACCTACGCTGGCGATTTGATTTGTTTCACCAACATTTGGCTACATCCGTAACTCATCTTGTTGCGGTACAACCAGCAAGACGAGCCAAGTAATTGCAGAACTTAAACGAAGTATTTCACATCGTGGTCACAACGCGACAACAGAAGGAACAACAGCCAGAGTCAACCCAAAGCTCTAGGACATCTTCACACTCTGAATAATTCAGGAGAGCGCACGACCAGGCCCTGTTAAGGGCCACCCTATCATCAACAATATCTATATTCAGAGCACCTTAACCGAGTTTGTAACGTCGTACGGCATTTACTTGAAGCCGGGGCGACCGCGCCAGGATATTGATTATTGTTCTGATTTTTTTTTGGTATAAATAAAATTGACTTCCTTTTTCATTTATTTGGGATAAAAATAGATTAACTTTTACGTTTTCTTTACGCTGATCCTGGTCTTCTGGGAATTTTGTTGGGTATATATTCATGGATTTGTGTTGAATTATTTTTGGGGATATAATAATAAAAATAATACATTGGCATCAAAGGCCAACGGGGCCTCTGTTCATCTTTCCTACGTACAAAACGGCACCATACGTACTCGTCAGGCTCAATTGCGGATAATTTCAATTTTTGGATGCAGTTACTGTGACGTGTTTTTGTTCTGCGCTCATTCAACTGTGGAAGCTGTTTGTGGGTAAGCGTTTCGTTAAAGTATATTTATATATTTTCATATTGCTTATAAATTTATGTTTTTAAGATCCCGTAAGATTGTTAGAATGTCAGGTCCAATTTTATATATTGATGTTCCTGTTTGGGATGGAGATAGTGAACTATTCTTTATGCGCGTAGACTCCGCTTTCTCCCTGTTTCCTGATTATGACAGTCATCAAAAACTGTCGAAGGTTTTTGCTAAACTACCTTCTGAATTGCAGCGACGGATTTATCCTAAGCTTGAGGCCATTAGGAAGCTACCTAATCCCATTTTGGGCCTACAAAACGAGGTAGAATCCTTGCTTGGACCCACGGAAACTGAACAGATAATAAACAAATATGCGCAGTTAGATATGCCAAATCTTGGCCCCATAGAAATACTGAGGGAATTACGGAAACGTTGGTATAAAACCAACATTTCTGACCATGAGGCTAAGGTTGTTTTTATTAACAATCTTCCACAAACATTAAAACTCTTTGCCAGACAGCTTCCCAACACTCTCTCTATAGATGACTTATCTGAGAGATGTGAGTTAGAATATAGGGTTTTGGAACCCAAAGTGAATCCATCATCCTTTTCTTCACCCCCGCAAGATGATAGACACTCCTCTTTAGAGAGGACAGTGGCGAACATGGCTAAAGTTCTAGAAGGATTGGCCATTACCAAATCCGAGCTAAATCAAGTGAATGCTCGACCCAAATTCGTTCCTAAGCCCAATTATAACGGTAGGCGGCGATCGAGATCTCCGCAATCCTTTAATAAATATGCCCCAAAGAACTGGTGTTATAACCACCAGAAGTTTTTTTATTCATGCCAAGTCTGTCTTTGTCGTTCCAAGAATTTCCAAATGAGTGCCAATTTCCACAGCTGACGGAAAGGACAACAGACCGCAGACACAAGGGTGTATCAGTATCGGGAAACGTCTGGCGCAGGAAGTATAAGACCGTAATTTCTGCACATCAACGGCGCCACAGGGAAGAAGCCAACTACAATCCGACATCCCTGTCGTCTCTTTTCGTCCACGCCGAATTTTTCACATAGAGAACCAAACGGACAACGCCGGTCGCAATCACCAGCGTACTTGTTTGCATGACCCGGCCAAACAGCCCAACGAGCTTCTGCACCTTCTTGATTTCAAAACTGGCGAAGAGTTCATCGTAGACACAGGTGCGGCAGTCTCAGTTCTCAAGGGTGACTCAATGGCCGAGATGTCGCTAGACGTTCTTCTCACAACAGCTACAGGCGAGCCCATACCAACATATGGCTGCCGGTACCGCACACTCAACAAAGGTCTACGACGTGAATTTTCCTACAACTTCATCATTGCCTAGGTCTCACATAATATAATAGGCCTTGATTTCCTTCTGAAATTTCGGCTCATTGTTGATCTTGCCAATCAAAAGATCATCGACCCCTCCACCGGACTTGAGCAAAGTTTTTGGACACTTGCCTCCGAGCGTTTGGAGTTACAGGTCATTCAGCCAACCCCAGTGCATCATTCAGCAGAGATATCAGCAGCTCTTCGAAAATACAAATCGCTTTTCGATCTTAACAAGTCAGAGCTACGAGTCTCCAACACGATGCATCATATCGTCACAGAAGGACAACCTATTGCAATCAAGAAGCGACCACTGGCTCCTGCTAAGCTGAAAGCTGCCCAAGAAGAATTCTCAAGGCTTTTGGAAGAGGGAATCATCAGACCATCGAAAAGTTCATGGGCGTCACCACTGCACTTAGTCTCTAAATCAAACGGATCGTACAGAGCCTGTGGAGACTACCGTAAGCTAAATTCAGTGACAAAATCTGATGCATATCCCATTCCAAATATCAACACTTTACTTGAAAAACTCAACGGCAGCAATTTCTTCTCAGTGATTGACCTCAGACAAGCGTACCATCACATACCGGTAGCACCAGAGGATATCGAGAAAACTGCAGTTATCACTCCATTTGGCCTTTTTGAATATCTTTACATGCCTTTTGGACTTAAGTGTGCTACTCAGACATTTCAAAGATTCATAGACAACATACTTCGCGACGACTCTGCTTATTGTATGTCATATCTCGATGACATTATGGTATTCAGTCCAGATCTAGAATCTCATGCGAAACATCTACGAAATGTCCTCTCACGCTTATCCAACCACGGACTCAAGATCAACTGTGACAAGACGCAGATTGCAACTTCATCCGTCGACTTCTTAGGGCATCGTATCACGGCCCAAGGTATTCAACCGTTGCCGTCAAAGACGAATTCAATCAAGAATATCAAGTCACCAAGGACTGTGAGCGAGTTGCAGAAAATCCTGGGAGTACTAAACTATTATCGCAAGTTCCTTCCAGGCCTTTCAAAACAACTTTATCCTTTGTGCAGGCACCTGCGGAACCGAAAAGGACTTAGCAAGAATTCCATCATTGCTTGGTCATCCGAAGACGAGGAATTACTTCGACTTGCCATCAACTCGTTAGCAAATGCCACAATGCTAACGCATCCAGATTTCGAAAAGCCATTTCTACTCACGACAGATGCTTCTGAATTCGCTATTGGAGCCACTTTGGAACAAGAGATCGACGGAGTTCGGAAGCCTATCAGTTTCTACTCGCGTACTCTCCAACCAGTAGAAACAAGGTACGACACTTTCGGCCGAGAACTTCTCGCCATCCACGACGCAGTGCGCCATTTTATCAGCATCATTGGCAGTAGCAGATTTGTTGTTTTCACAGATCATGCACCACTAGTTAGCGCACTTCGAAACGCAACTTCATCTATCGCCAAGTAACCTGCCAGAGTAGAAAGACAGCTTTCTCGTCTAAGCGAATGGCAATTTGACGTCTTTCACGTCAAGGGCAAACAAAACTTCATTGCAGATGTCCTGTCCAGGCCAGACGTCTCTCTACAACCTCCTTCGCCGTCACCATTCACTGTCAACTCCGTGGCACTCAGTGAACCTGCACTAACTCCAACTCTACTGCGAACTGAACAACGCGATGACATTCACATTTAAAGATCAATAGCCCGTCACCCAACCAAGTTCATATGCCGTCTGTGGGAAGGCTTACCAATTGTTTACTTCACGGGTACGCAGCCCAACAAGCCAGTTCTGCCGACCAGCCTTCAGAGAAAAGTCTTCGATTCAATTCACTCAATTTCTCACCCAGGAAGCCAAGCGACTGTCCGACTTCTTACAGATCGTTTCTGGGGTCACAGACTTAGGCAGAATGTTAAACGATGGGTCTCAGAGTGTGCTATTTGTCAGAAAAACAAGATCACACGACACACTCGTTCTAAGTTGCAACATTTTCGGTCTACTTCTCGCCTAGCCATCGTCCACATCGACATAGTTCATCTGACAAAGGTTCAAGGTTTCAGCTACCTTCTAACTATGATCGATAGATTTACACGGTGGCCTGCGGCATTACCTCTTGGCACCATTTCTGCAGACGAAGTAACTAACGGTTTTATCTCTGCATGGATATCCAATTATGGTGTTCCCAATGAGGTCATCACGGACAGAGGCACTTGCTTCTCATCTGATCGTTTCAAAACCACCTTGCGGTACATGGGATGCATCTTACGCCAGACGACTGCCTACCATCCCCAAGCTAATGGCATGGTAGAGAGAATGCATAGGGAACTCAAAGCTGCTTTAGCATCCTCGTCCATTAATGGCAACTGGGTCGATGCACTACCTTTAGTTCTGCTTGCCATGCGTTCCCGTACTCGTGAATCCATTAAAACGTCTGCGTCACAACTCTTGTATGGCATGGATCTACGCCTGCCTAGTCAGCTCCCACGTCTACTACCGGCACAAGATGACCCACAAAACGAAGCTACCCGCCTTCGACTTCATTTCGGTAACATGTCCGAACAGCAGCCGAGACACACGCCTCGTCCAGTCTTCGTTCACCCACAGCTCCACAGCTGCAAGAGAGTACTCGTTCGCAACAATAATGCTGTTGCACCACTACAACCAAAGTATCGCGGTCCTTACCCGATTTTGCTCAAACAACCAAAATACTTCATTATTATGCAAGGCGCTACACCGACATCAGTAAGCATAGACAGGTTGAAACCGTTTATCGAACCGCCTGATCCTGAGAGCGTTCAACCTTCTACACACGTCTCAGGCTCCGTCTGCTCACAATCTCAATATCCTGATTTGTATAACGCGTAATTGATTTTTTTAAACATTAACATTAACTATCAAATTTTTTTAACCTTACGTTATTTTTCGTATTTGTCTCACGTGGCATAACCAGCTGTTCTTAGCTAACAATTGTGTAGCATTTTTGAACAGTTCTTTGGTATTATGCCATCTCTGAGGCAATGTTCGTGTACATATTTTTATGCAGTTACCTTTGATTTTAATGTATATATTTTTACATTATAATGTATTTCTCACACATGACATTACACTGCCTATTTTGGTATGACCAGCTACTTAGAGCTAACGCTTTTGTGTAGCAACACTAAGTATTGATCAGACTTCTTACAGATCGTTTCTGGGGTCACAGACTTAGGCAGAATGTTAAACGATGGGTCTCAGAGTGTGCTATTTGTCAGAAAAACAAGATCACACGACACACTCGTTCTAAGTTGCAACATTTTCGATCTACTTCTCGCCTAGCCATCGTCCACATCGACATAGTTCATCTGACAAAGGTTCAAGGTTTCAGCTACCTTCTAACTATGATCGATAGATTTACACGGTGGCCTGCGGCATTACCTCTTGGCACCATTTCTGCAGACGAAGTAACTAACGGTTTTATCTCTGCATGGATATCCAATTACGGTGTTCCCAATGAGGTCATCACGGACAGAGGCACTTGCTTCTCATCTGATCGTTTCAAAACCACCTTGCGGTACATGGGATGCATCTTACGCCAGACGACTGCCTACCATCCCCAAGCTAATGGCATGGTAGAGAGAATGCATAGGGAACTCAAAGCAGCTTTAGCATCCTCGTCCATTAATGGCAACTGGGTCGATGCACTACCTTTAGTTCTGCTTGCCATGCGTTCCCGTACTCGTGAATCCATTAAAACGTCTGCGTCACAACTCTTGTATGGCATGGATCTACGCCTGCCTAGTCAGCTCCCACGTCTACTACCGGCACAAGATGACCCACAAGACGAAGCTACCCGCCTTCGACTTCATTTCGGTAACATGTCCGAACAGCAGCCGAGACACACGCCTCGTCCAGTCTTCGTTCACCCACAGCTCCACAGCTGCAAGAGAGTACTCGTTCGCAACAATAATGCTGTTGCACCACTACAACCCAAGTATCGCGGTCCTTACCCGATTTTACTCAAACAACCAAAATACTTCATCATTATGCAAGGCGCTACACCGACATCAGTAAGCATAGACAGGTTGAAACCGTTTATCGAACCACCTGATCCTGAGAGCGTTCAACCTTCTACACACGTCTCAGGCTCCGTCTGCTCACAATCTCAATATCCTGATTTGTATAACGCGTAATTGATTTTTTTAAACATTAACATTAACTATCAAAATTTTTTTAACCTTACGTTATTTTTCGTATTTGTCTCACGTGGCATAACCAGCTGTTCTTAGCTAACAATTGTGTAGCATTTTTGAACAGTTCTTTGGTATTATGCCATCTCTGAGGCAATGTTCGTGTACATATTTTTATGCAGTTACCTTTGATTTTAATGTATATATTTTTACATTATAATGTATTTCTCACACATGACATTACACTGCCTATTTTGGTATGACCAGCTACTTAGAGCTAACGCTTTCGTGTAGCAACACTAAGTAGTGATCAGCTTCATATCATGGTACAGGCCACTTTCAATGCATATCTCAACTTTATCAATTGCACAAAGACCACTCTACAAATGTCATGACCACAACGTCGAGCACTCTAGCTCCTTTGGTCGTATACAAACACATTGACAACGATCCAACCTGCTTAGGTTTTAACTTAAACCTGGCAAATTCAGAGGCGATTTACCTCGAAATCTTCACGCTGCGGCTCCAAAAACTTACACTGCTCTATTTTGCCTCACGTGCTATGACCGACCACTAGAGCTAACAATTTGTGTAGCAATTCCTAGTGGTTACCTGGCATCATATCATTGTTGAAGCAACCAACAAGCATATTTAAGCCCAGCACTTATGGTTCATCATATTTTTGCTTAACTTGGTTCGAACTCTGTCATGCATTTCTTATCTAGCCTCGCAGAGAGGAATATTTTTTCCTTTTTTTCAGAGAGGAAAGTGTTGTAACGACACAAATCAATCGCCGACATATTGCGTAAATTAAATTCAAATTTATTTACGTTGCACCAATGAGAAAAAAGCGAAATTGCCGTTTAACCACGTTTAACCAATAGTGTGCAAGTAGACATATTGCATGCTATTTAAGCACGGTAATTTACCATGCAAGTCAGTTGTTCGTATCTGCGTTCTGCCTCGTGTTACACATGTGCGTGCTGTCGGCTGTCAATACCTACGCTGGATATTGATTTGTTTCACCAACAATTGGCAACATCCGTGACTCACCGTGTTGCTCTTCAACCAGCAAGACGAGCCAATTAATGCAGAACTTCAACGAAGTTGTCCACATCGTGATAACAACAGCAGGAACCACAACCAGAGTCCACCCAAGGAACAGAACATCAACTTACATATATATAACTTACGAGAACGCCGCCAAGGCCCTGTTAAGGGCCCCCTATCAGTAACTAATCTCTATTCAGAGCACCTTAACCGAGTTTGTAACGTCGTACGGCATTTACTTGAAGCCGGGGCGTTTACAGGCGTCTAATTCGACGTACGACTAAATTACAATAGTGAATCTAGTTAGAAGTTGATCTAGCCAGTTGACGCGCTACTTGTTAAGCTGGCAAATTAGACTGATGAACAGGCGATTCTTTAACAGTGGAAGGTGCATATGCTAGTTAAAGATAAATCATCTGGTGAGGAAATACTAAATATATTAGCAAACGAAGTTTCAGCACGTATTAGCAAACAGGATCAATTAGTCTTATTTAATCTAGATGAAGATGCCGATGTAAAAGACGTCGAGAAATTAAATACGTTAATAAAAGAAGAAACACATGCAGCTATCTACTAAATGCTACAGGGTGGGGAAACGAGCCGATCGTCCAAGGCCTGTAATTGTAAAGATTATCAAAAAGGCCAACAAATATGCAATTAGAATCTATCAATGAAAAGGAAAGGAGGAGAATTTGAGCTTTCACAGCATATTTATTGGACGGGACAAAACGTTCCTTCCAACGGAAATTGGCAAAAGTAAAAAAGTTAAAGAACAATCTGGAACGGAAACCGCCAATGTCTGATGAAGCTGTTAAACGGACTCAATCGAGTGTGACTGCATCATCAAAAAACGATGTATCGTTATTAACTGTTGTGGACAGAAAGGGGAAAGGAAGTATGGCCTCGAGGCCCGTGAAAAGAATAGTAAAGAAGCCATCAAGGTTGAATCAGTAAAAGTGGACACTTGTTTAGATAAGTCGCTATCTACATTTACTCTATTTTATGCTAACTCTCGAAGTGTTAAAAATAAGAACTTTTTACTGTGTAATTTTATAATAAGTAATGATTTCGACTTTATAATATTATCCGAAACTTGGCTTAACAAGGATATTAAAAACCATGAATTTGATATTCCTCACTATTCTTTATTCAGAAAGGACAGATCGCTGGATAAAAGAGGTGGAGGAGTACTCATTTATTGTAAATCTGTATTTAAGGCGAAAATTTTACATACTAGTGATGATAATGCTATCATTGATTTCTTATCTATACAATTTGATAATCTGATCTTAACAGCGGTTTACAGACCGCCGTATGCTACTTTATTTGATGATCAAACATTTACCAATTCTTTTCAATCTATCTTTGACTGCCATGGCTATAATGTAGTGGTAGGTGACTTTAATAAGTTACAGGACTGTGAATTATCCAATTTTTTTTCTAACCATGATCTCAAGCAGATTATAAATGAATCAACTAGAGGTTCGCAATGCTTAGATCATGTATACTTAGAAATTGAAATGGTGAAATCGCACAGTTATGATGTTGTCAATTATTTCAAAGAATTGGAATTCAAACAAATTATTTAACAATGAAACATTCTTAGTAGCAAAACACAGAAACTAAGTTTTGAAAATGCACACGTGCACTGTTCCAGAATAAACTGGAATTTTTTTAGAGAATTAAGCATACTGATTGATTATGAGAGTTTTTATTTCTTGAATACTGATGAATTTGTTTCTTCTGTTTCATCGTTATTATCTGTTTTATTTCAGGCATCTACGTTTACGGACATTATACCGAAACGGATTAATAGGAAATTGTGTAAACTAAGAATTAAACGAGACAATATAATAAAGTGTAGTCTTATTAACAGTATTAAACAAATGAGGTTAGATTCCATTGATAACGAAATTAATTCATCACTGCTAATAATTCGTCAAAGATCAGAACGAATTATTTTGGCCAAAATGAAGAGTAATCCTCGATTAGGATTTAAACTCCTCACAGATTACAGTAAATACAAGGAAAAGTTAAAGCTTATACTACCTGTGGATAAAACTGAGTCTGGATTTCTCTGTGAATTGGAGGAAGTATTTGGCAATTTGATATGCAATCCACAGAATGAGAAATCTTTTATAGAACTATCAGATCCTTTAGGAGGCCAGGAACCAGGACTTGTTATTGACAGTGATGAATTGATAAAATTGATGTTAAAAATCAAATCAAAAAAACAAAAAGATCACCTTGGTATTTCGATTGATAATTTAATTCAATTACCCTTAACATTTAGAAATGCACTCTGCAACTTTATAAATAGAATTTTGAATGATGGGAAATTACCAATTGATATATTAACGATTGTAGCTAAGCCGTTGCCAAAAGTAAGTAAGCCAACGTGCGCCAGTGATTATAGATTAATCTCTATTATCCCTTCGTTTTTGAAGATAATAGAACGATTGATACTAGATCATTTAGAACGTATGTTACCGGCTGATTTTGACTTATGTCAACATGGCTTTACGAAAGGTAGATCGACAACTACTAATATGCTTTCCATGTGGAAACATGTAATCACATTAGACGAGAATAAGTTAGATGCATTAATTGTATTTATAGATATCTCAAAAGCTTTTGACTCTATATCTTTTGATGCTATTTTGAATGCGATTAGTTTGTTGAATATTGATCCGAATATTTTTAGATTACTTAAATACTATCTATATAATCGACGAATGAGTATTCAAGTAAACGATTTGATATCAAAATCAAAACGAGTAACGAGTGGAGTTCCACAGGGATCAAGCTTGGGGCCAATTTTATTTAAAATTGTATTAGCAAATTTGGAAACTAAGATCCTTAACGGTCGAGTTTGCAAATTCGCTGATGATTTAAAAATAATCTTCCCAATTGATCCAAAGAATGTCGAATTCTCCAAAAATAATGTGACATTAGATTTGTATGATTTGAGTAAATATTTGATTACACTAGGGCTGAGAATAAACAATAAAAAGACGAAAGCTTTAAAAATAGGGAACAGAACAAACTTTCATTATGTTTATTTTCATGATGCTGTTATTAATGATGTGTTTGAGATTAAACTTATGCAAGAAATTAAGGATTTAGGCATAACTATTCAATGTACAGCTTCTGCTGAGAGACATATTGAAAGTATAGTAGGCAGTGCCAAGAAAAGATGGGCACTAATAAATCGAAATATCTTATCAAATGATATAAAACTTCAAATGTATATAATATGGATTAGACCGGTACTAGAATATGCTGTCGCTACTTGGAATCCATTAAAAAAGGGTTTGTCTAATAAGATAGAAGCTGTACAAAGAAAAGTTGTGAAACATATTAGTCCTATTTCTTGCACTATATACGCCTCTAGATTACAGTTTGTGTCATTGCAATCTCTGTGGTTTCGGAGGATGTGTTATTGTATAAAAGTTTTCCATTTGAACCAGTGGACTGGTGCCTATATGACTCCGATAAGAAAGAGTCATGAAGTTGGAACTAGATCTGGACATTTGGCAATATCTCCTCCTTTGGTGGGGAATGTAGCGAGCAAGTTATTCTCTTTCTCGAAAATCTACAAAATTTATAACCAATTGCCGAAGGGGCTTAGAGAAATGCCTCCATCTAAGATGTCTTTTAAAACTTTATCTACTGAACTTGAAAAAGTCTGCAATCCTGCTGATATTTTTATTTTTTTGATTATGATAATACTTTCTCATGGTTGAATAAAAGACAAGGATAATTGTTATCGGAAACAGATTTTCTTGAGATTTTTATTTCCAAGTTTTGTATTATTATAATTGAAATGTTATGCACTATATCTTCAAATTAGTTAACATTACATACAATCAATTGCTAGTCATGGTTCTCAATTTTTGCATAATGTTACACTCGAATTATACCTTAATTGTTCCTAATTTGATGATGTATATATTATTCTTTTCAGTCGAACTTTCTGATATTGATATATTGTATTGTACAACTAGTGAGATATACCTATCTACATGAGATTAATTGCACAATTATTGTGATGTGATAATTATTTTAATATATATTGTACAATTTCCAATTTTATTATTTGATGGAATATGTGTGGTTTGAATCCAAATAAAGATATTCTATTCTATTCTATTCTAATACAAATCTAGCTCTTTTCAGGTATTTTAATTTTAATACTGCTCTCCGTTTGGTCTACACTGGATTGTTACTGGGTGCAGTGAAGACTAATAAAAAATATTTAACACCATCATCTTTTAACTGTCGCAATTCCTTTGTGTTGTTACAATTCCAATATAACTTGTTAATACGAATGCAAAAATAAATCTTAAAAAAGCCGTGCTTTATTTTCGCTCACTCAAGCAATTCAGGACTGAAATGAAGTTTTATCCTTTGGTTGTACTTTTGATTTTCTCACTAATTATTGATGCAAATTTTGGCAGAAGGTAAGTGATTAAAAAAATAACTGTATACCGGTGAGGTGTAATATCTATATATAATTTATAATATTAAATTTGACCACAATAGTCCGTGTCTATACAACTAAAAAGATAAACTAACTAAATGTGTGGTTATGTATGGTTGGGTGAAAAAAATGACTAGTGTAGATGTCAGAGGCTCTCTGTTCACTACCATAGGAGAGCCCATGAGAATGTAGAGGCTCTGGTCATTACCATAGGAGTGTAGAGGCTCCAGTCCTATTAGATGATGAGCCCGACAGATGCCAAATTCGATCCACTTTTAGTGTGCACAGGGATGTCTGATAAGTTATTCCTCTCTTGAATTTAATTCTCAGCGCCCTCAAATTTAAAATTAGCCTTCATGTTAATCAAAGTAATTCTAGACCAAATATATGTAACCTGATGTCATTGTATCAGAAATTTATGTTGAGGCCCATAACCTATTCGTGTCTGTAAGCCCCATAGATGCCAGATCGCTGGAAGTCCTAAAATTCACAGTAGAGTCTGATATGCACCACCAGGCCGAGGCAAACCTTTCTATAGGGTCGGTCATCCGTTTTAGTTTAAAATAAAATTTTGCTTCTTCGACCCATTCAGAATGGTTGTCTGGTCTGTACATATTAAGCTTGACATTGCTATCCATAGAATTGTGGCAATAACGATCATCTACATCATATCTTTCCGCATAAAGGATCCTAGCGCGGTCGCCATTTTTTGTAGAGGCCCTTAGGTCACTACCATAAGGGGGTCTCTTGGATGCCAGGCCCGGAAAATCCATATATGCGGAATGATCATCTATCTTGGAACACTTAAGTTCCTCTGAACTATCTCTTAAGCTACAATCCTTAAGCCCGCTAGCCAACTGCTCTGTATCCTCAGTATTTAATAAACCAGACATGATATTATTAAATTACTTGTAATTTATATATTATATTAATTAAGTAAGCTTACCCGGATACACTGATGTCCACAAATTTACTGAACTGGAAAGAATGAGACCTTGTAACAAATATTCACTTAAATTACCCAAAGCAAACTTGTGGTTCTTTTTGCTGATAATTAAAAACAACAAAATGACGAGAAGATTACAAATTTTTATTCACAAAGTAATCTGTGATGGAACCACGTAGTGTCCCGCTTATGCAATTCAGAAACTCAGATCAAAACTCCCTCATTTTCTTCCACAAGACAAGTCCAAAACTTCGACAATATGAACAAAAGAACTTCCAAAAAATTTTACAATATCTTTCAAAAATTACAATATTGTTTTAAGAAACCAGCGATAACATTAAATGTCCAAAAATAAAAATTGATTTATTTTTATATGAGAGGTTAATTTCTGTCCGATAATTAATTTAACCTCTACAAACCAAATATATGTAACCTGATCTCATTGTATCAGAAATTTATGTTGAGGCCCCTAACCTATTCGTGTCTGTAAGCCCCATAGATGCCAGATCGCTGGAA